>ML818423.1:66781-78818 GCA_009831015.1 Picea engelmannii | reverse complement strand
TACATGTCTTATGAACTATTTACAAATGAATAATTAGTTTGATTTATCTTTCTCTCCAATTTAGCCACTCAAAATGTTTAATTCAAGAAATTATTGTATGCAATAACATCTTTATTTAAAGGTAAACATATCGATAAATTTTCACATGGTTATTGATGTGACCTGACCTATGACAACATTGATATTTAATACACTCCATGACAAAATTAGATGATCAAAAATGAAAATTTCTTTAGTAATCTAGATGATCACTATCTTTTGCTTATAAGTTTAAAAGCTTTTTCCCATGTTATTTAGAAGTAAATTTTATTATATAGAACCACTATGTCATTATTGGTACTCAATTGATAATTTACTTGAGTACCTCAAAGGTCACTACACCACAATGAATCATATTTATTATCTGTAAGGATGTTTTTGGTTCATAACAACTAATTGCATGGTTGCATTAGTTTGGACAAACTGATGAGAATAACAAGTCCTGGTGAAACAATGAGTTATCAAACACATGGACCATTTTGATATGGGTTTAGGAAAACTTGTAAGCATAATAAGTTTACATGAAACAATGAGTTGTGAAATACAAGCACCATTTTGATATGGACAAATACGATTAGAGTAGCATGTTTCATATAGAACCACTATGAAATTATTGGTTTCGAATTGTCCATACAATTCTCAAAATAGTAGAATAACTCTATTATTTTTTTTTTAAGTAAGTATGCATAAATCACCTTTCAGAAACAAAATTGCAGTAGTGTCATGAGTGTCCGAGGACTGTGAATGCTAAATTCCCCTAGAGGGAAACAAATTCAACCAGTACATCCAAAACCAAAACATACCTCACTTTTAATCATATGGAACATAATCGCCCTATGGAAAGTCGAAGCCAAGAGAGTCGAAACCAAGACCACCGATGAATTGTCTGATGTTAGCATTTGGAGAGATGAAACCAAGACCATCATTGAGGCCACTGGTGCACTAGGTGCCTGGGCTAGGGAGCATCAAGTGCCTTGTAGAAAGGATAACATTTGCAGAATTTGTGTCCCTTTCTTGTCCAGAATTTCCAGACGGAGTCATATGTCGTCCACCTCCTCATGGACATCGAACACCAGGTCTTGCAGAATTGCAAGGTTGTCTTGAAACTTTATGCTGGAGACGCAGTCCCAACAAAAGTGTGGATGGTCTGGTGGTTTTTCTCATTGGATGAAGGTGTCTTCCTAAGGAGACTAGGTTGGTGGTGGATTCACAAGTGGTGGCTCCAGAGTTGAATTCTCAGGTTAATTTGGTGGGACAACCAAGGAAAGTTGTGAGGAACAGGCCAGGTCTCAGGGAGAAACCCAGTGAATTACCTAGGAGGTTGAACCAATCCACTTGACAGGACCATGGTGAGGACAAAGAAGGGAGGTCAATTTGGCTTTAAGAGCACTGATCAGAGGAGGGAGGTGAAGGAGGATGATGTAGGAGCATCATTGACAAGCCCACGTGGAAGGATGACTCTGCGCCATAGAAAATGCAAAATGATAACTCAGCGCCATAGTGTGCCTTTCTAATTTAAAAAGGAATCTACAAGCTTGTGTTTTCTCTAGATCCATTTTTGAACGGATGGGTGAAGAAGAGAGAAACGCTCGGGATGTGAATGATCACAAGATATCTGGGAGTTTCACTCTCAGTCTTGAATGTAACTGAACTAGAGTAGCAGTTAGGTTTTTTGTTTTTTGGGGAGTAGATGAGTAGTCGAAGAAAACCCGAGAGGACCTCTGGTAGATGTAGATGCATGGTTGGCCCAAATGAGGCGTCCAAAGTAGTATTGTTGAATAGGGGATGAAATAGTTTACTTGAGGGAGCTGAGACTATGTTACAGTCTAGCCTGCACATATTGTAATCGAACATTCATTTGAATAGAGGGAAAGACGTTTTTTTGGCATATGAACTTTCTATATGTGTTGATGTATTTATGATGTGCTTATGAATGGATGTTGTATATGTATGTTAAAAAATTCATCTTCAGGGATAGATAGATTTCTATATCTATGAGTTTGCTGGAATTGTTTCTGGGTTCTTTAGGCTGTGCAAGGAGTGCACAACAGAGTATCAGAAACTTTGTAGCCGGCAGAAGGAGTGTGCATCTGAATCTTGAATCAAGTTCAGGGGAAAACCTATTAGGATGGCACACCAGAAGGATTCACCGACTCAAGGGAGAAGCCTCAAGATTACTGAACACCTTGGAGTAGAGACTGTGTAGAGGAAGGCACAAAGAGATAGAATTGTTGAGGATTTTGTAGAGCTCTGCCAGGTGGGCGTCGAGCGAGAGCAAGGAGTAAACAAAAGAACTCTGTTTTGAATTCTGAGAAGAGAAGTCTCAAGGAGAGACACTTACAGAGTTTTCGAATAGTCTGGAAAGCTCCACAAAGAGTGCTTGATCCAATATTTCCAAGAAGGAACTTATTTCCCTTCAAGGAGAGGAAGGGACAAAAATCCTTGAGGCCCGAGAGGTTAAATCTCATGAGGTCGAGAGAAGAGGTTTCCAGGAGGCCACCCAAAAGTATTTCGAAAGACGCAGAAGGGTGAGACCCTCAGGATATTGAGTAAACCAAATAACTTAGGAAAGATAGCACAAGGAAGGAGCGTAGAGAGAAATTGCTTCACATTCAAAATCTTAGAAGGGAAAGCATTCCCAAGAGTAAGAAATATTCAGAGCAGTCGGCTCACAGGAGAAAGATCGGAGTGCGAGACCTTCGAAACACATAGAAAATTCTTCTAAGTCAGGAGGAAGCCAAAACTGAGGAGGAATAACATTTCCAAAAGTGTAGACAAAGCCCAAGGGATGGAATCATAGAAAGATTGAAGACTGAGCCTTTTGGAAAATTAGAAATCCTTCCAAGTCACAGAAAGAAGCAAAATCTCGGGAGGAGGAGTAACAATGATCGTTTGATCGAGCAGAGGAAGATTATGGACAGTCAGATCATAATCCAGACAAGACGAGCGCGCATAAGGGGAGGATAGATCTCGTTCGGCGGATCTAGGCGCGAAGCACCAATAGTCATTTGATGTAGAGGTAAGTGCATGAACTTTAACGTTCTAGAAGTGCACAGTGTCAACAAACTCACAGAATCAAAGTTTTTGATTCAATCACACCCGTTGGATCATGGAGGGATCTAGACCGTTAATCTGAGGCAATCGCAAAATCGACAATCGGGAGAAGGGATGTGCGCAGTATTCAAACTTCCCGACATGCAAAATACAGATTCGAGAGAGAGGAGATCTAGATCGTCAGATCATGGGGCACGTAGATCGTTGATCTAACACGAGTGGAATTTTGGAAGTCAGAAGAACAGAGGTGAGCAAACTTTCGAAATCGTGAACCACGAAATCTCGACTTGATCACTGCCATTGATCAAAGGAAAGATATAGATCGTGCATCTATCGCCATTGCGATCTTGGATATCGGGAGAACGGAAGTAAGGAGACTCCCAAAGTCATGAACCGTGAAATCTCAACTTGATCACAGTCGTTGATCAAAGGAGAGATCTGGACTGTTGATCTGTTTCGAGGGAAGGAGATATCGAGATTTTATAGGTCGTGAGAAGGGAGGTAGGTGGTCCTCCAACTTCACGAATCGTGAAATCACAAAAATCTCGGAGGGTTTGGCCCCAAAACATATTGAGGGGTCATATTGGTGGAACATAAGTGAGGAGCTAGCACGCATTAGACTCCGGTTGGGGTTTCAGAAGTCATGAGAGTCAGTGTGACTCACATGCAAAGACCCAACACATGAAATCGTGAAACGCCATTTGGATTAGGGTCGTGGTCACAACCCATGGTTGCGTGAGAGAAACTTGCGCCTGGTGTTTTTTCACATGGCAGAGTTTCGTGAAAAGGACCTGTGGATATTTCTTGAAGATTCCAACAGGGAATCGAAGAGTTGTTCTAGCTCAAAGATTGGGAAGATCCAGAGACCGAGATGTCAGCAAACCTTGTTGAGGTAGGGGCACTGCATCATGTGGTATTAGAGCTTATCTTTGTTTGCAGACCGCAGACAAAAGAAGGACGATGAAAGGATATAGTCTGATACCGTCAAGTGGTATCGGAGCAGAAATTTCAGTCTGTAGATTTCAGGTGAAGGGGATAAAGGAGATAGTCTCGTATCATCAAGAGGTATGAGTGTTGATTTGTCTGTAGATTTCAGGTGAAGGAGATATAGAGGATAGTCTGGCTACGAAAATTAGTATCAAGTGAATAATTTTTTCTACAGATTGTAGGTAACGCGAGAAGGCAAATAGAGACAATCTGAGGACACCAAATGGTATCAGAAGATGAAGTTCACTTGTGGACAAAAGGTGAAGGAAGACAAAGTACTTATGCTCTGTAGATATGGTTGCAAGGTGTCCAGAAAATGGTAGATAGCTAGGAGGGCTGAAGACAGAAAAGATGGCTTCTAAAGGCCATGAGCAAGGTGAAAGAGGAGCAGACTGCCAGAAGAAAATTAGAACATAAATTGACAAGGATCTCATTCAGATAAGAGCAAGAATGGAACAATTGACATTGAAGATGCAGTAAGAAACAAAGGTACATTGGAGGTACGAATGGGGTCTCAACAAGAAAGCAAAATGCCTTGTCTAAAATTTGTTGGCCAGAAAACAACAACAAGCAGTGAGGAGATGGCTGAGGTATGATGAAAACCTCAATGACACAGAGGAGGAGTTGGTTTTCATTTCTGAGCCAGAAGTAGGATAAATCCTCAGTGATGGGGAAGGGAGATCAGTTACAGGTCTCATAAACTGCCAGGAGGGTAGAGATGAATTTTCAAATTTTCAGGTGGGAAATGATATGAGATCAAGTGAGGATCTCTTAGACCATCACAAAGATGGTAGTTGAACTTCATATTGTCAGGTGGACTGTGAGATGGGATTGGGATATCTCATAAACTGTCAGGGGGCAGAAGTGAACTTTCAAGTTTCCAGGTGGGAAATGGAGGGAGATCAGTGGATGATCTCATAAACTTCTAGGAGGGTAGTGATGAAAGTTTGAGTTTCTAGGTGGGCAATGAAGAGGGATCATTAAATCTCATAGACTTCCATGGGGGCAGAAGAGAAATACCATATCGCCCGGTGGGCGAGGGAGAAGAAATGAACTCAGTTGAGAGTTCATATCAGAAAGGAGTGTTGATAGATGAACATTCATGTGGGTTTGCAGACCATGTCAATGAAGACGATGAGAATTTAAATACTCCCATTACAGTGGAGGAGGATCAGAGGTGTGTTCTAATCGTTGGGGGAATTCATATATTCCTGCCAAATAGTCCAACTGATACTAATACAAGAGTTGCACATGAGGAGGTAGTACAACAAGAATCTGAGAAGGAGGCCATGCGACCAAATTCTTTTAAAGATAAATATGTTTGTGATGCAGGTGCAATAGAATAAAGAAAACCAACAAGGATTGTCAAAGAGGAGGAGAAGGAGAAGACACTGATGTTTGCCCCAATAGAAAATTTGGAGAATTCAGATGAAATCCTCACTCAATGGGAGCAAGAGCTGAAGATGTTGTAGGATTGGTTGAATGATCCAAACCCATAGGATGGCTGCCAAGAGACAGTCATGCAGATTTTAGGAGGAGAACATTCAGCAAAATTGCTCAAAATTTTCATCCAGGAAGCTGAAAGGGAGATAACTGCAGCATCAGAGTTTGTAGCAAAAGAGGAAGAAGAAAACATAGATTTTGTTGAGCTGTGTGAGGAATTTGAATCCCTGGAGAGAAGGATAAATATGAAGAGTAGTCATATCCAACATATCAAATTTTAAATAGGTGGAGGAACGTACCATCCTGGGGAGCAACAAGAGGAAGTTGGAGTTGAACCAACACAAGAGGCGATGACAAAAGTCAGTCTGTCAGAGGAGGAAGTTGAGAAGTAACTCAATGGTGAGACTACAGAACTAGAGTTTGCAACAGAGTGTCCAACTAATTCCACAGGAGATGAAGATAAAATGAAATTTCAGATTGATCATATTGGTGAAGAGGAGAAAGAACACACATGTCAATGTTCCCAAGAGATGGAGAAAGAAGAGAATTCGATGGAACAACTCAAAATTTTCAGCCAAGGAGATGAACATAAGGCAACTGTAGAATTGGGATCTACAATAGGGGGAGAAGAGCATTCAGAGGAATGGCTCAATTGTTTTAGTCAGGAAGCTGAGAAAGAGATAACTGTAGAATGTGAACCTATAACAGAGGAGGAAGAAATAGATAACATGGATCTTGTTGATCTGTGTGAAGATATGGAAGCCCTCGAGAGAAGGGTAAAAATGCAAAAGCATCTTATCCAACAAGTAAAGTTGGAAATTGATGGAGAGAAGAGGCAACAGAGGGGGAAAACCATCCAGTGGACTAGCTGGACAAATAAACAGAGGAAATAAAGAGATTGATGCTAGCAGCAACACAAGAAGCAGTCATCAGAGAAGTATGGGACATAAGAAAACCTGCAGGAGCAGCAGGGAGAAAGAGACAACAAGGAAAAGGAGCAGATGAACAAATCCAAGAGAAAGTATGGGATCCTGGAGGACCTCAACAGTAGAGCAAAGGGAGCCATGAGCAGGAGCTCGTGATATTCCTAGCTGTGGAGTATGATGTAGGAGCATCGTCGGCAATCCCACGTGGAAGGACGACTCAGCGCCATAGCACATGTGAAAGGATAGCTCAGTACCTTTCTAATTTAAAGAGGAATCTAAAAGTTGGGGTTTTCTATAGATCCATTTTTGAACAGATGGGTGAAGAAGAGAGAAACGCTCGGGATCTGAATGATCACAAGAGATGGGATTTTCACTCTCATTCTTGAATGTAACTGAACTAGAGTAGAAGTTAGATTTTTCCTTTTTTGAGGAGTAGACGAGTAGTCAGAGAAAACCCGAGAGGACCTCTAGTAGATGTAGATGCATGGCTTGCCCAAATGAGGCGGCTAGAGTAGTATTGTTGAATAGGACATGGAATAGCTTGCTTGAGGGAGCTTAGACTATGTTCACTAGGAAGAAAGACGCTCCCCACTACGAAGTAAGATGCTCCCCATGGTCCATCCTAGAATCGCATTCAATATTCCATCTCCTCTCCTCCCCTCCCCTCTCCATGATGTATTAGTAGACGATCCGTGTGAGTACTGTAATGCATGAAATTATTCCAAAAGTACAAATCGTCCATATATCTAATTATATCCCAAGTTTACAAACAATCCATCATCGGTCAATCGATCAATCCGTGGAAGAATCATTATTATATAGTATTTGACGCTCCCATAACCATACAAGTGAAAATGGTGATTTTGTTGTCTACAAAAACCAATGCGTCTGTTCTGGTGGTTGTTTCTCTCATGGTACTTATGGCGACATAAGTCCCAAAAGTTCTTATGGCCGTTGTTCGTCCCGGACTACAACCAAAACAACATTCTCCAACTCCACTGCCTCCCCATGTTCAGTCTTTCGCGGAAGCAGCGAGAGCAGGAATGTGCCCTCGAAAATCTCGTTGCGGCGACAATGTTCCAATTCCACCTGGATGTTGCACTGGAAGTGTAATAAAGAATGATGAGACTCTTCCAAGGAATTTGATTCCCTTGTGAAACTAAATCCTTTCGACACCACACATTCTATGTTTAGGTTTACAGTACATATTTTAATGTTTTTCATGCAAAACGTATTCTCTAGCGCACGTAATCGTAACAGGATTTGAAATTTTTCTTTCATATGAATAAACATGAATGTATATTTTCATGCAACCGTATTCTTTAGCAAATCATATCAAATGAGGCAAAGGTTGAAAAGTGTATTTGGCTTCATCATGCAAATTTTGAAAAAAAAAATTATTGAAAAATCTGTCTCTATCATTGAGTCGCCATTTCAAAATATACCTTTAAATTATAATTACTAGAGAAACAGTTAAATATAAAACATTCACTTTTTTTTAAAAGAATTATAATATATATAAAAATATTTTAAAGTTGCAACTGACCAATAAGTGGAATTGAAACCAGCGAAATGAATCGCATAGCATCAATCATCACTTCTAGGGGTTGCACCGCGTAATCAGGACTTCCCTCTAGCTGAAGTGCGCTTAACTATGGAGTTTTCCCCACAATCAAGCCCACTTAGCTTTCTATCCCATTTCCAAAACCTAAGCAAGTATTGTGCCTTATGAACTATCCAACATGAGTATTAGTGGCAAGTGACCAATAATTCTGATGATTTGAATAGCCCACTTAGCACTCATTGCATCGGGTGATGCTCACATGGGTGAAGAAGTGGAATTGGAACCAGAAAAATGAAGCACATAGCATCAATCATCATTCCAAGTTTATAAAAAATTGTCAGCTATAATTTTTTGCAACTTTATTTATAGATTTTATTGAATTACTTACATATTGAATTTATTAAGTTGTAAATATTTGTTTCAATCATGTTATAAAAATATTATTTATCTTTATGTAAAAGAGAATGAGGTGTATGAGGACTAAGTCATTTTGTTTGATGGATACTATAAAAGATTTACATGTCTTATGAACTATTTACAAATGAATAATTAGTTTGAGTGGTTCTTATCTTTCTCTCCAATTGAACCACTCACAATGATTAATTCAAGAAACTAATGTATGCAATAACATCATTATTTAAGAGTAAACATATCGATACATTTTCCCATGGTTATTGTTGTGACATGACCTATGACAACATTGATATTTAATACACTCCATGACAAAATCAGATGATCAAAAATGAAAATTTCTCTAGTAATCTAAATGATCACTTTATTTTCCTTATATCGAACCAATATGTCATTATTGATACTAAATTGACAATTTACTTGAGTACCTCAAAGGTCTCTACACCACAATGAATCATATTTAATATCTTATTTTTTTTTCCAATGAATCTTTATGATTTTATGTATTAGCTATACTCTTCTTGGTGGTTAGTTGTGTTAAAGTTTTTAATACTATATATAAAACATGTGGTGGAGTGAAATATTTGACAACAAAGTAGTAATTTAATGAATGTTGGTGTGTTGTGTCTGCGAGGATGTTTTTGATTCATAACAATTGATTGCATGGTTGCATTAGTTTGGACAAACCGATGAGAATAACAAGTTTTGGTGAAACAATGAATTATCAAACACAAGGACCATTTTCATATGGGTTTACGAAAACTATTGCGCATAATAAGTTTAAATGAAATAACGAGTTATGAAATACAAGAACCATTTTCATATGGATAAATACAACTAGATTAGCATGTTTTATATAGAACCAATATGATATTACTGGTTTCAAATTGTCTATACAATTCTCAAAATACTAGAATAACTCCATTATTAAATTTTTTTAAGTAAGTATGCATAAATTACCTTTCATAAGAAAAATTATAGTAGCGTCATGAGTGTCCGAGGACTGTGAATGCTAAATTGCCTCCGAGGCAAACCAATTCAGCCAGTACCTCCAAAAACAAAATAGACCTCAGTTTAAATCATATGGAATAGGATCGCCCCGTGGGAAAACAGATTCTTTCATAGTTGTCTGACCTTATAGAACAACTAAGACTGACTTATGATATGAAAAAAGTGAATTATCCAAAAGTATAGTTGTAGAGGCATAATCAAACCATAAAACAAGCCATGCAATCTGACACCTATGCAGGTGTCGGAGCTCATGCAGACGATTCGTTGTGAGTCACGTTGTTTGTTGGTGGTCACGTTGTTCATTGTTGGTGCCTGGATAGTCCTCCATCTCCTCACGGACCTCAAACACCAGGTCTTGTAGAATCGCAAGGTCGTCTTGAAACTTTTCACAGGAGGTGCAATCTGAACAATATTTTGGATGGTCAAGTGGTTTCTCTCAGTGGAAAGAGGTGTCTTCCTAAGGAGACTAGGTCGGTGGTGGATGCACATCTGGTGGCTCCGGAGTTGAATTCTCAAGTGAATTTATTGGGGCTACCATGGCAAGTTGCAAGGAAGGGGCTAGGTCCGGTAATGGACTGGGGGAGAAGCCTAATGAATTCCCGAGGAGGTCGAACCACTTGAATCAGCAGGACCATGGTGAGGACAAAGAAGGGAGGTCGATTTGGATCTAAGAGGACTGGTCAGAGGAGGGAGGCGAAGGAGGAGGAGAACTATGTGATGGTGCTAGGGCAGGCTGAGGTGGGATGGCCATGCGAGGCCTATTTTGATAACTGGATGAGCCCCACTTGGATTTCCCCTGAAGTTGAGCCATGACCGAAGTGAAAAGAAAGTATGAAGTTATGAAGAGTTGGCTAATGAAATAGGTGAAAACCAGTGAGGCATGTCGAATGAGTGGTGGCTCTGCTGGGAAGAGGAAAAAATGATGGACTAGTTGAGGAGCAGAATGATATGAATATTGTTGGAGAGGGAAGATGAACATGCGCAGAGGTGACCACCATAAAGACTTCTCCATTGATCGAACGAGGAGAGAGGGAGGAGCACGCTTGAACAATTAATGGGATTATGGAAAGAGTGAAATGTATGAATTTTCATACTGTGGGAGGAGGGGAGGTGCAAGCACTAGTCACATGGCTAGTACTACATTGGAAGGATCCATCCCCTCCATAATTGTGTTGTACTTTTGAAACAGTTGTATCATTCATTTTTTCTTTACTTTCAGATTTTTACATCTTATTTAGTTATACCTTAGCCATGTGGTTTTTTATTATCTATAGCTTTCTAGGTGATTATCATTATTAAGGTAACCAATGTTATATATAAATATATGTGGTGGAGTAGATTATTTGAAAACTAAGTATATGTACTTAAAATCATTTCAATATATTGTAGGTTTATTTTTGACATCAAAGATCACTTTATAAAATTACTAAAAGAATAAAAATGTGAGTTATATTATAAGCTTCAGAAAATATTGTTCTACTAAAAAGTACTTAAAGTGTTTTAATAGTTTCTTTTTAAACATATATCTAATACAATCAGGTATATCGTATAAATAAACATATACCTAGTAATAACTTAGATCTTTTTTCCTCACCATTTGTTAATTTAAGTGTATCAAAGAAGAATTAGAACAAAAATAATATATTAAATTAATTTTTTTATTAGTGGTTGTGTGCAATGATTGAATATTTGAAGTGAATGGAAAGCATTTATAAATTTCAACAACTTCATTAAAAAATAGAATTGTATTGGTACATACCAAGAAAAATTTTCACAACTATATACCCTTTATATAGGATATACATGTAGATTATTAGGGCTTTAAGACAAATTTATTTCAAAACATAGAGGTGGAAGATGAATCAATTATTTATACCTTTAAAAAAGGTTAATACTATTTATTTGATTATTATTAAAGGAATGATGGAATGGGTATTATAGGTATCTAAGGGAAAGATTGTAATATTATCACACACTGCCAAAAAATAGTGGTGGACTACCTGAAAATCTAAGGTAACGAGAGGAATAGGGACCCTAAAGTATTTTTTTGAATGGTTATAACTAGTGTCTAAGTAATTCACAAAAACCAATATATAAGGGCACGTTTAACAATTAAGTCAACTTTTGACGATAATAAAATACGTAAATTGCATGTGCATAAGGGATTATGGTGTCCCTCGGTTTAGAAGGAAATTGTTTTTATGATGCAATGAAAACACAAATCGATAATATTTTCCAGTCAATTCCAATAGGTATTAGAAAGGATTAACACTTATGTGGTAGCATATCCTTGTGCCATGGGGTTCAATCAATTTCCAAAATGACTAGCCATAAATGAGGATGAGTGGACAAATCCTTCAAAGTGTTGAATCTCATTGCTCTAAGCTAACTTAATATTCCTCCAATGGAATCTCTGACTGTGGTTGAACACTCAACATTGACGGTTGTTGCTTCAATCATTTTTCATATTCTAGATGCAGTCTTATATTAGATTTAAGTTACACCAAAAGCACCTTGCAATAATCATGATTCAACTAGTTCCACTTTGGACCTCGTGAAGTTTCACATATCAGATCACAAATCAAAGGAAATAGTGGTTTGT
>ML818422.1:207747-218960 GCA_009831015.1 Picea engelmannii | reverse complement strand
TAGCCATAGCCATATTTTTACTTTCAACATTTCTTGCCACCCTAAATGCATTCTCCAATGATTTGGGTTCCCAAAGATGAACCTCATGTTGAATGTTATCCCTTAAAGTTCCTATAAATACATCAATCAAGTACTCATCTATAATATCTGTTACCTTCATATTCCATCTTTGGAAGTTCTCATTGTGCTCTACAACTGAACCCTTTTGCTTGAGATTTATCAATTGTCTAAAGAAGGTATTGCTCCTTGTATCCTCATAGTGTGCTATCATTTATTCCATGAAAATTGTCCAAGTGACGAGTGATTTGTGAGAATAAATCCATTGATACCACACAAATTGATTGGGTTCTAAATATAAAGAAGCAATCCATACCTTTGTGTATGTAGCACATTATGTATATCAAAGAATTGCTCCATCTGAAGTATCCATGTGATTGGGTCCTTTCCATCAAACTTCCTCATATCGATCTTGGGAAAGTGGTTGGTCTTCAACCCAAAGTTAGAGTTTCTCCATTCTTGATTCATCTTCCTTATGTCCTCATCATGAATTTCATGGGATACATTTTCACTTTCAGGTGTCCTCTCTATTAGGAAAATTTTCAATCCTTCCATGATCTCCCCTTTTAAACCATCCATCTTAGTATTTATTACTAAGATTCCGTTGAATCCATCATCTCTTGTAGTTCATCTTTTCTTATTGTCTTCTTTTGTAAATAATTTATGTCCCTACGCAATTCTTCACCTTCATCAAGAGTCCAAGTAGGACTGTCTGGAGGCTTATTTGGTGAAGAAGTTCCCTTTTTTGGTGGCATGTTGGCCAAGTATCACTTTAAACCTTGATTTTGAGGTGGTTCTGCTAGACACACTTTCTTTTATTGTATCTCCAAAATTTCAGCCCTTCTAGGTATGAAATTTTGTTTTTTGTAGTTCTCTGATATTTCTTCTCTGCAATTCCATAGGTCTGATCAAAATTGGATGTGCCAAGTAGAATTTATGGTAACTTCTCCACATCTTGCTAATTTTTGGCCTTTCCAGAAGATATCACTTGTATAGCATGCCTCGCCCAAAATAATTGGTATAAAATTATGAAACTTGTACAAAAAATATTAAATACTATCCACTATCCAATGCAACTGGTCTCACTCAAATTGGATACTCTAGGACGAATTTATGATTGTTTTACTTGGAACACCTGCTTGAGACTAGTCAATAGGACTAGTCAAATACCCTATCTTCCATAAGGTGTATCTACAAATGTATGATGACCCAGAAGCTGAAATTTTGATCATAGATAAGTTAATAATTTCTCTGAATATTCTCTAGATTTCAGGGTCTGAAATGTTACAGAAAAGTTTTTATAGCGAAAATTCCGCGATGACTCAATTCAAGATGATTCCAGAACCCTATATTACACAAACTGTATCTCCTAAAGTATAAGGCCTCAGGAGCTAAAATTTTAACCTAAAGTACCTTGATCCATATGATAAATATCCTCCAAAGGGAACCTTCTGAAACGTCGTATACAAAAACTTATAGCAAAAATTCCAAGGTGTCTCAGATGTAGAAGTGAAACCCCAAGACCTTGAGCTCTGATACCATATGTTAAGAATAAAATATCAATATAACATAGAAAAAACTCAAAATAAGTACTCAATTGATGCATACCCTCGAATCTCATGCCAAGATCCGCACAGGATCATTCTTCTTCGAATCCGCAGAACTGAATTAGTTCTTTCGGTCCTCGCTGGAACCCCACGAATCCGATCCAAAGGTCCTTTGGAAACCCCACATGTGTGAACAAGCACTAGGTGTGAGCTTCACCTCCACGTGACCATGACATTGTGGCTATATCAGGATTTCAGTAACCGGGATTTTGAAATGCAGCGACCCAAACCCCTAGTCACTCCATTCCCCGAATTCCCAAAATGGCTCAATGCCGAAATGGGCTCAGATCTTTTCGAGATTTCGCGAACCAGGAGTTCATGATGCAATGAATCCAAAATATCACCTCCTTTGCTCCCCGATCCCCAAAATTCTGAAATGCCGAAACGGGCTCAACGACTCTGGCTCGTGCTATTTCCTCCGAATGTTTTCGGGGCTTCGCGATTTCGCGAGTTGGGACTCCATGTCTTCCGACTCCTGGCCTCTCGAACACTTGGGTCCTGAAATTCTAAAAAGGCTTAACGAAAAATCAATACTGAATTTCATGATTCGAGAAACCGTGATGCAGGTGCTCTCCCTGTTCTCTGTCTTTCGAATCCCTAGGCCTCGAAATGCCGAAATCTACCTGACCACGACCCTCTTTTCAGGATTTTGGAATTCACGATTATGTGATTCCGGCTGCAGTCGGTTCTTGGTCCTTCAACCTCTTAGACCCTGAAATGCCGAAATGCTAAACTTCGAAATGGCTGCTTCCTCCGGGACCACAACCCTGCTCTAAGGACACATCGCATTTCGTGATTTCGGAGTTTTCAATGCAAAGTGCCCCAGCTCCTTGTCATCGGGATTTCTGAAATGTTGAACCCCGAAATGCCAAAAATGATGAAAGGCACTCAGCCTTAACCTTCTCACAGATCTGTGAGATCCGATGGCCCACAAGATTTTTGGCACTTCTCCACGAAGTGTTCCCACCATCTGTTTTCATCTCTTCTCTCTCGTGCGACCTCCCAGAGGTTAAAATCCATGTGAATTCCTCCGGATCTCATGGATGTTGATCCTCGACGCTCAATCTGACGACCCAGAGCTGTTTCTCTTCCTTGTGAACTTTCCTACGTGTGTCTGGACGTAGAATTCAATGGTCTAGATATCGCTTCTCTAGATGATCTAACGACAATTGTGCTCTATCTTGAGCATTCCCTTCTTCCTTTTCCTTGGAATATTTCTTGTGCCAAAAGGCCTCGGCCTTTGTCTCTGCTACGAAGCCTGTAACCTTGGCTCCCGCCTGTATTCTAAGAGGTGTTACTCCTCCTGAGCTTCTCAAACTCTGAACCCTCCAAAGGGTTTTCTCGACCTCTGCACTCCTTGCAGGGTCCTTACATGCAATTGTGCTATCTCTTCTGAGCTTAAGAAATTTGAGACAAGTTCTCACCTCTGCACACTTCTTGTGCCTGATGAGCCTTCCGACGACTGTCTATCACCACTTCACCTGAATATTAGCCTGGTGCACTCCTTTCACAGGTCTTCTTCTTTCTTGAGCTTAAACTTCTCAAACCTCAATGGTCTCTATCCCTTCCTCTCCTTGAAGGGGTGGAAGTGACCTCCTTTGCAACTTCTCGCTCAAGCACGCCTTGCTGAGCCTATAGGATGTTCAGAAATCCTGTGAGTGTCTTCCCCGTGACACTTCCCTTATCTCAGAACTTGAAAGAGAGTTCTTCTTGGTGCACTCTATGCAACTACTCAATTCCCTCCTAGCAGAGTTTCCACAAAACCCTCAATGATTCTGTTTTCTCTGTGCCTTCATCTACACAGTCTTACCTCCAAGGTGTTCAACAACCTTGAGGCTTCTTCCTGGGTCTAATACTTCCTCTGGTGCACCCTCTTGGCACAACTCTGTCCAAATTCCACAGAATTCAGAAGTGCACTCTATGCACTGGCTCAATGCATCCTATGCATTTGCTCAATGCCCTCCTGGCAGAGCCTTTACAGAATTCTCAACAATTATGCCTCCCCTCTCTGTGCTCTCCTCTGCACAGTTTCTCCTTCAAGGTGTTCAAAAACCTTGAGGATTCTTCCTTGATTAAATGAATACAGCTGGTGCACCCTCCTGGCACGTCCTTGTCTGAAATTCCACAGAATTCAGAAGTGCATTCCTTGCACTGGCTTGCACAACCTGCAGTATTCTATCATGCAACCTTTTGCATGAAGCCCCAAAGAACCCAAACCTGAAATCAAAGAACTCGCAGATAGGGAAATATATCTATCCCTGCAAATGCATACCTAACATACATCTACAACATATCATTAACACATAAAGACATTCATTCATGAACTCACAAACACATGAACAACAACATGCAGGAAAAATTGCTATGATTGTATTAACCAAGAATGCTTGATTACAATGTGTTTGGGCTTGGACTGCAACCGAGTCTTGGCTCTCCTCTCTTCTCCCTATTCTCTCTTCTCTTTTCTCTACCTCTCTACCGACTAACTCTAGATACAAAGAGGGGCTCCTCGATCTCTTCCCTCCATCCTCACCAACTCTCATTAATTTACAATGAATTACATTGAATGGGCCATCTAATCCAAATCGGATCTAGATCCCCATCAACATGTCATCCATTAAGGTGACTCTAACTACACCATGCTCAAAGGCACGACTTGGCTCTACTAGCCTTACAACATTTAATACAATTTCAAATTTTGAAAAATGAGAGGGTTGCGCCTCTCTCCTTCCATTGAATGCATGCTTTGATGTTCTATCTAGCTGGCGCATAGCTGGGTTGGAGCGATGCTCCTGCATCATCAATGCCTTGAAAAAGAGATAATTTCAGGTAATAAGCATCGTTGAGGGGGAAACCTCCTTATACCCCACATAAATTTCCAAATACATGATTATTCCAAATGAAAATGTCTTCTTGGTATATATAGGAGACTAGGAGGTACAATTACAACTAATGGACTCAAGCCGACATAAATAAAATAAAATTAGTAATGTAATATACCCCAATTAAGGGGTAATGAGCCACTATTTAGGGGTTAACATCTAAGCTCAATAAGCATGGATGAACTACATGGAATCTTCATAGCATATGAAATGAGAACTGAACAGGAAAATCCAGATGTAAAAGAAGCAGCCTTCAAAGCATCCAAAAGATCAAAGAAAAAGGGAAAGAAACAACAAAAAGAACATAGCAGCAATAGTGACATCTCGGAAGATGATGAAGAAGTGGCCAACTTTGTCAAAAGACTGAACAAGGGAACTAACGACATGTATAGAGGTAAACTTCCTTTAATTTGTTTTAATTGTGATGGTATTGGTCATTTTTCTAACAAATTTCTTTCAAGAAAAGCTTATGCACCAAAGAATACATCTCATCATCAAATGAAGATGAAGTCAGTGACAATGAGACATAAAGAGTTTTATTCATGGTAGTAGAAGACTCTGAAGAAGAATATGAAGAAGCTGAAGAAGCATATGAAGAATTCGAAGAAGAAATTGAACAGGTAGAAGTTGACTACCGAGAGGAATTTTTGAGTGCCATAGAAGTTATCATAAGAGGAAAGAGAAAAAACAAGAAGCTACAAGTGGAACTAGACAAGAAAGAAGACACTCATGAATTAGAACAAATGATCACAAATTTCAAGGTTCAAATTGAAGAAGATAAAACATTTGAAGAAGCACTCAAAGAACAACTAGAAGGAAGAGACAAGATCATTGAAAATTTGGAAGCGGATATTGTCACATTAATAAAGGATCTTCAAAAGAAAAATATACAGAACAACTCAAAAGTTTTGAATGACATTATCAACAGTCAAAGGCCTAATCATGACAAGTCTAGACTTGGATACAATAAGACAGAAAAGGGATCAAGCTCCAAAACAACAGAACAAGAAATGTATCCAAAAATCTATGCAGAAACAATCAAAGGGGATAGGAAGGTCTACAAAGAAAATTATAGGGACACTCCTCCACCAAGAAGATTCAGATTTCAGAATCAATGACCGACAGAAATAGATAGGTCTCAGGAAGAAGAAGGATTCATAAGAGAACCTCCTTTCAAAAGATCTTCAACTCCCAGGTATCAATCTATCTTTTTTGGTTTATGTTATGCATCTAATAATTTTGGACATAAAGTTGTGAATTGCAGAGATAACAATAGGAACATAAACAACTTTGAAAGTCATACACAAAAGGGTTATCCAAGAAGGCCTAGTGAAATATAGAGAAGAAGTTACAATAGGTTTGAATCATTAAGCATTGAATTGGAATGCTACAAGTGTAACAACTTTGGACACATGGCCAAATATTGCAGAATGACAATCCCTCCTAGAGAACTACAACAGAACAACAACAATCACAAAAATGAACCTCAAAAAAGGACATGGATAAGAAAGCATAATCAATACAACAATGAAGAATGCACACTCTCTCTACAAGCTAAGCAGAAGAAACGTGGATGGTATGTTGACAGTGGCTATTCAAAACACATGATAGGTGATGGATACAGGTTTCTTACATTAAGAAAGAAAAGAGATGGATCAGTCTCCTTCGGAAATGATGAATCAGCTAAAATCATTGGAAAAGGCACAATCAGAATTGGGAACAAGAATATAAAATCAAAAAATGTTCTACTAGTAGAAGATATGAAACATAATCTTCTAAGTGTGATTCAAATGTGTGACCAAGGTCATAAAGTTACTTTTGATTCAAAAAAGTGCGAGATAAGAAAAGAAGGTTCAGGAAATATGATTGCTACAATTGCGAGAACTTCAAGCAACATATATGTGTTAAGTGAAATTGGAAATGAAAAGTGTTGTCTAGGAAAGGACGATGAAAGTTGGCTATGGAATAGAAGAATGGGTCACATACATTTTGATAAGCTTGTCAAAGTCAGGAAAAGAGAAGCAGTCGGAGAAATTCCCCAGATCACGAAACCAACCAACACTTTATGCAAGCATTGTCAACAAGAAAAGCAAACAAATACTAGGTTCAAATCAAAGGAATATTCAACAACAAGACCACTGGAAATTGGGCATATTGATCTAGTTGGACCAACTACAACAAAGGGTTTAAAAGGTGAGAAATACTTTATGTTATTAGTTGATGATTATACAAGAATGATTGCCGTTTTATTTCTCAAGAATAAGTTAGAAGCTTTTGAAAACTTCAAGATCTATAAGGAAATGGTTGAAAATGAAATGGATTCAAAAATCAAATGCCTGAGATTTGATAATGGAGGAGAGTTCACTTAAAATGAATTTATGGACTACTACATCAATCATGAAATAAAAAGACAATTCTCTGTTGCTAGGACACCTCAATAGAATGGAGTTGTTGAAAGAAAGTGTTGGATATATTGTCATTGATGTCAATAGTCGATGTGATGATCTTTTGTTAATGATAAATTACCACAGATGAGATTGTCATTGATGTCAAAAAGTATATCAGTTAGCAGAAGATGTCAAACAATATGCAGAGATCGAAAGCGTAAACTCAGAAGGTGGAGCAAACAGGAGGAGCGAGTAGTATGAAGACCAAAATCTCAGAAGGGAAAACACAGTACGTTAGCAAATGCAGAGATAGGCTGAAGCAATTCCTGATTATTGTTGATCACGATAGGATCAACAATGTTCCTATGATAAAATCTCAAGAGGGTTAGCGAATGAAGATCAAATCTCATAAGGAAGAAACGCATTGCAGAAGTATCATCGAGATCTATGGAAATATTAAGAAGTCGACCATTACATAGGAAAAGGTGAGAAGTATCAGCAGTTATCCGATCAAAGAAATTGATGGTGTTGATTGTATCATGTAATGGATGACGTTCATATGAGTGACCGTGGGCTTGAGGATCGTTGGAGGATCGTGACCATCGATCTGCAAGCCATATCAATGACATGGATGAATTGCAGGGAGAGAAAGCATAATTAAAGTACTCGCTAGTTATAATTTGACAATCTGTCTAGATCGCCAGATCTCATAGCTTCAAAGATATATGAATGCGGTTGGTCCAACAAACAATGAGTTTAAGTATGATTAAATCGTGAATGTTGGATGCACAATCGCCAAATCTACTGCAGGGATGAATTGAGGAGATTGAAAGGAGAATTAAACATCACGCTTGTTCCAATCCCACAACTAGTCAGGACCATCCGATATTTTAGCCTCGAAGATCAACGATTGTGGTTGAGTCTCCAATAGCACACATCTTCCCATTATGGAGTTGTGTGATGAGTTAAAACACTCGTAGATTGTGGTTTCATAATCATTCTTGATCGTGAATCTGCTTCAAGAATATTCACAACTGTTGGATCACTTTTGAGTGGAAGGATAGGATAAGTGAGGTAAAGAGGCTATGAGTTCGAATACCTGAATATCCTTTAGCCGTCAGATCAAACCTGAGTTCTCATCAAGATGTCAGATCATTTTCGAGTGGAAGGATAGGATCATAAGCGAGGTAAGATCTGAGACCTCATTCATGCAAACTTCCATCAGCCATTGGATCATTCTAAGTGGAATGACAAGATAAGCCAGAAGAGAAGAACTACAGATACATCGAGCCATCAATCTAAGATCCTGATCAAACAAACATCCTTCACTTCGGGTCTAAATATGTGAGGAACTTACGCTCCGTCAGTTTGAGATTTGAAATACCCGGAGCCCAAAAATCCGAAGTGAATAAGGATCGCCAGATTTGGAGGAAATAATGAGGACCCTTGGATCAGGGTTGTGGATCAGCGAACCTCATCAGCAAGGACACGTGGAAGACCATGTCGAAAAATAAACATGGTATAATTATATGATGACAATTATCTATAGGAAATTGACTCATGCCATGTCAACAAGTGACGTAAGCAAGTTATGTCACTCTGGGAGAATTTCTTCGAGAGTTTTACCACGAACGAATGTCAAAAGTCCCGAAGTCCCGAAGGACAAAGGTCTGAAGTCGCTCTCAGCCATTGATCTGAGATACAGTTTGGAATTTAGGACAACTGTTAGATCTAAGAGAAGAACATGTGTCACATCGGGAGATCTACGTCGACAGATCCACGTCAATAAGGACATGTGGCACAGTTAGAGAACGATAAGTGTCAAGATGAATTGACATTTCAGGTACTTGCAAATCATGAATCAGAGTGACACATGGCAGCTACTTAGCTCGTGACACATCAACAAGTGACGTAAGTAACTTACATCACTCTGGGAGTTTTTATTTGGGAAATATACCAAAAGCACTTGCCCAAAGTCCTGAAGTCCCGAATGTCATAGTCCTGAAGTGGACACGAGACGTCTGATTTGAAAAATCACTTCGGGTGCATTCCTTATCGTCGATCTACTATAGTGGAAGGATAGTGTAAGAGGAAACATTAACCGACAAAAAGCGGTCTCCATAGTTGATGACTTACACATCAGGTGATCACTCTAGAGGAAAATGGAGTAGTGTTTATTCAAAACCTCTGAATTCTCGAACGCTGAAGCCCCGAAATAGACATAAGTTGTCCAATATGAAAGATCTCTTTGGGAGTGTTCTCAATCGTTGATCATACTACAATGAGAGTTGAGGCTTGAGAATTTCTAAGCCCAGATATGTGAAAGGATCTCGATCATTTATCAAGAAAGGGACACGCATCAGTAGATTGGCAGCTCTGGAAGATTGATGTACGGAGGAGAGAAGGGGTTTTAGATTTGAAATCTTCGGAGTCCGGAGACCCGAAGGAGATCTCGATCGTCGATTTGATGTCGGGTGAATTCTCAACCATTGATCAAAATACAATGGAAGGATAGCGTAATCATAATAACCCGAAGACCCGGAGTAAATGGTGGCATTCCATCTCATTGCTTGATTAAGTCCTGACCATTGGATTAAGCAAAGAAAAGAGTAATGTAAGGATCATATATGACCATTGATCTGGCTCTGAAATATAAAGGTGAACTGTCCGATATGTTCAGCGATATCGTATTCGGGAGATTTGAAATGTTGGAATTCATGAAGACCTGAAGGGTGAAGACCCAAAGGGTGAAGATCCAAAGTCCCGACAATCATTCATTTCAGGAGATTGAATCGTGATCATTGAATCGATAAATGCTCAAGTGTTTGTCTCGCCTAATGTGAGGTCACCGCCATTGGTCATATGAAAGTTACACCAGAATAATACAAAGAATCGATAACTGATCAAATATGGTCTATTGGTGAACCGAGAACTCAACAGAAACATGAGTACAATCTAATGAGTTGATCCATGTATGTGATCAACTCATGAAAAAAAAATGAACTGATATACAATCATGATTAAAAGAGAGTTAAATCATGAAAACATGAATAAAGAATAAAAAGAAAAAATGATATTAATTAAAGTTTAGATTATCATTTTAAATGAAAAGGTACAATGGTTCAAATAAAGGGACACGATGTTTTATATCTCACACTAGTTTGAAAATTATATAAACGAGAAAAATTGGTGAAAAGGTTGTGTCTCTGCAGTCCAGAGAAGAAGATCAAAACGGAAGTAGAGTCCAAGAACAAGAATTGTTAGTTATAAGGTGTCTGTCAATGTCTTATTAAAGATCAAGAACAGAATAATACAGAGTAGCGGTTATGCAATCCAGTACTTGATACAAAATACCTTACAATAAAAGGTTGCAACAGACAAGTAGAAATTACAGCAAATGGTTGCATGAGTCAAATTCGATGAAGAACATAAGAGATTGAATTGCATTATAAAATAAGGTGGTTGGGTGGTGCAAGGGTAGGTTGGAGCCTACAGGGGATTTGGTGCTTCCTTGTCAATTGTAGCTGACTAAATAGGGGGTTGTAGCCTCCTACCAGTTGGTGCTGGCGAACAGAGGGAGTTGGTGCTTCCTTGTCAGTTGTAGATGACTAAATAGGGGGTTGTAGCCTCCTACCAGTTGGTTCTAGTGAACAAGGGTGTGGGTGCATCCTGATCAGTTGGTGCTAATAGAAAAGTAATAATATCTTCCTTTTATGTAACTTGTAAGAAAATAAATTTTGCAGTTAATAGAAAAGTGTTGGTGGTTTTCCCTGTTGGGTTCCATGATAAAATCTTGTGTTCATAAGGGTTTGTTGTTCATCATATATTGCTTAATTGAATAATTAATATGTGTGCTTAATATGGATGAAGTTAAAAAGAAAAAGTAGGAAATATTGATTCACCCCCCGCCCCCCCGCCCCCCCTCTTAGTATTGTTAGATATTCCATCAGAAAGAACATGATAGTACAGGAAATGTCTCGAACAATGCTAATGGATTCCAAATTGACAGATATTTTTTGGACACAGGTAGTGCATACAACAATTCACATTCAAAACAGAGTAATGCTCAGAAACATCACTAAAAAAATCCCTACGAGCTATGGAAAGGAAGACCAACAAATGTGAAACAATTCGGATTTTTTGGAAGCAAATGCTACATCAAAAGAGAAGATGGCAGAGTAGGAAAGTTTGACTCTCATGTGGACAAAGGAGTACTTGTTGGTTACTCAAGTACAAGGAAAGAATACAAGTGTTACAACATGATATTGAACAAAGTTGTG
>ML818422.1:166500-188350 GCA_009831015.1 Picea engelmannii | reverse complement strand
TGAGATCAAGCTCCCAGGAAGGTCCACAGTGATCAGAGACATCATATCTATCCACTGGTTCAAAAGGTATGTCTTATTTCTATGAGTAGTTGGATTTTGATGTATGCATGGGATCTTCTATATAAGTCATATCTATAGAAATATAGTGTTGGTGTAATCAATATTTATCATTGATACTTCTTGTTAGAGTTGAGGTACATCTTGTATTTCTTGGCATATGGATAAGGGTTTTTGTGGTACATGGTTGAGATCTTGTATTTATGAAGTGGTTGATGTATTGATAGGTTGAATATCAGAAAGGGTTTTATGTCTAGTTCATGTGAGGGTTATTATATTGGTTCATGATAACATACACTCATTTGGCTTACGACTAGAGAGATACATAAAGTATTTGGGTAAAGGTTATGTATGAGGATGCATGCACAAGGTACATTTACAGTTTGGATATAGTGACAGGTTGCAAATCTATGTGAAAGAAGTTGTAGAAGGTCAAAAGTTTTCAGAAGAAAGAAAACCCTAGTTTTTAGAAGGCATACACATGTTGCATAATAGATAGGTCATGTACATACATGTGTTGTTGCATATATAGGGCATGTACATATGCATGCTGTAGAACTACAAGTCGTGTATATATTGTATTTGTTTGACACATGGTACAAGTTGATTGTAGAGCAGTAGTACAGGTTGGCTGCAGGTCAGTGATACATGTTGTTACAGTGGTATATCTCACAGTGATAGTGTGACAGTGGTTCCATCATTATACTTCTATGTCAAGATAGTTGGATGGGGAAAGGATAGGTGGTTGTAGCCACCTTCCGGTTGTAGTCAGAGAACATAGGGGGTTGTAGCCTCATTTTGTTTGTATCCAGAGAATTGGGGAGTTGGAGCTTCCCTGAGGTTATAGACTAAGAAACTAGGGGGTTGGATCCTCCTTCCAGTTGCAGCTGGAAAGAAAAAGAAGTTGGTGCTTCCAATGATTGTAATTATTAAAGAGATATAAGAAAAAACATTATGTGGTTTTCTCCCGCTTTGGGTTTCCACATAAAAACATTGGTGTACTTTGTATGTGTATGATTGCTCATTTGTTCATAGTTTATTTACTCTGCAACTATTGGATGATAATGCTACATTGACATAAAAATTGAATTTTATTGTTAAAAAGGATTATTATTTCTCTATTATTGATTCAACCCCCCTCTCAGTAATCCAACAATTGGTATCAGAGCAAGTTCCTTCAGGAAATAGTTTAACCACAGGAAGAAGATCATGGATTATTATGAGAATGGAGTACCATTTTTCAATGGTCAGAATGGTTTAAAGTATGAGATTTGGAGTGGAAGGACGAAATTATTTTTACAGGCACAATGGTATTATATTTGGTTATCATTCATTAGAAGATATGATAGTTCAAAAAGGGCAATGACTGCAGCCAAGAAAGAATTGAAGAAGAATAAAAAAATAGCAATGGATTTCATCTGGGAAGGGTTACCTAATCTGGTAAGAGAAAAGGTTGGTAAATATTCATCAACCAAAGAAATTTGGGACAAGTTACATGATATATATTCTTCACCCATTGCAGATTCAAAAAATGCCAAAGAAGATGTAGGTATAGATCAAGAAGAAATATGTTCACCATGTCAAATAGATTCATAAGATGAAGAGTATATAATCAACATAGGTATGTTGTTTTTCTTTAATTGTGAAAAATGCAGACATATTGAAATAGAATGCCATGAGACAAAAAAACTATTGAAAAGGAAGACAATTTTGAAGAAGAATTGATCAGTGCTTTAGATGAACTAAGAAAAGAAAGAGAAGAAAAAAAGTCACTCAAGAAGGAATTGATGAAACAAAAGTAAAGTGCTTGAAGCCCAACAAGTCATCAAGAACTTAAGAAATCAACTAGAATATGCCAGAAAGATCGAAGAAAATCTTAAAGATCAAAAAACGTATTTGGAAGCTAACATAGAAGCACATAAGGAAGAATCAGAAATGAGAGAGAAGATATTGAAAAATCATCTCAAGGAAAGAACTAACGATCTAAACCAGCTTGAGTTAGAGTTTGGTCAATAAGAGAAAGTACTTGAAGAAGAAATAATCACATTAAAATTTTATCTTGAAGAAGCAAAGAGAACAAAATAAGTCATGAAGTCTCAGATATTAAATAAAGAAGAAAAGGTTGAGAAGATTGAAGAAGAAGTTGTCACATTGAGAAGTAAAATCGTCAAGCTCAAAAAGAACGTTGAAGAGACAAAAACATCTGTATCAATTGTAGAGAATGAAGAGAAGCACTCTAGGTTGCTAGAAAATAAGAATGAAGAAAAAAAGAAGAGTTATGCATAAATACTCAAAGGAAGGAATCATGGTCAACCAAAATCTAAGAAAACTAATAAGGATACATCTTCAAGAATACCATCCATGTTCAAGCCACAAAGAAGCTTCAATCTTTATCATGATCAGTCAAGGAATAAATTCAGAAGGACTACACCACAAAGAAGATCATTCACTCCCAAGTATACAAATTTATGTTATAGTCATTGTTTTTATTGTACTAATTTTAGACATAAGGCTGCATATTGCAGGGATTATAAAAGAAATGTTCAAGCAAGAAATGACTATGTGGCCCCACGTAACATTGAATGTTACAAATGTTATAACTATGGACACATAGTTAATGATTATAGAAGCATGATCAATACTTCCATGAAAGAGAACACTGATATCAGATATAAGAAAGTATGGATAAGAAAACACGAAGAACAGGTGAACAAAGAATAGGTCCTAGAGATCGCAAGATTGGCAATAAAACGAGATGAAGAAAATTCTACAGAGAAAAAGAAAGATGTCAGATGCAGAAAGGTTTGGAAAATAAATGAAAGAAAAGAAGGATAGGTAAATAGGGAACATGTTCAAGAGATTGTACTTTCAGGCATTGTAGGGAAAGATGAATCCACATACAAAAGGAAAGAAGTCAGAGCTCAGAGAGATGATGAATCTACCAATGAAGATGATGATGATGAATACACATCAGAGCAAGAATTGTTTTGAGCCATCCGTCTTAGAGACTCCCAGATAATATGAATATTAGACAGGGGGAGTCTATGTGATAGTTGTGATAGAACAAAGAACCATCCTTCGAGCATCTTGCAGAGTTTGAGTAGACAGATCCAGAGCATCCAGTTAGCAGAAGTACAGTTTGATAGATTAATCAGTTGTAGAAGTGAAGACTTCATGATAGTATAGTTATAAATGTGTCAACATTATGGACAATTGTGTAGTAGAGTCTTGGAAAATATAGACAAGGATGGAACTCTTAGTAGGCTTGGAAAGATATATGACAGTGGACGAGAGCATGGATTCACATATTGGTTTAGATAGTGGTTCAGAGACAAAGGAAAATTATCATAATGGATGATAATTACACAGGAAATGGCTCAAACAATGCTAATGGATTCCAAATTGACAGATATTTTTTGGACACATGCAGTGCATACATAAGTTCACATTCAAAACATATTAATGCTCATAAACAACAATGAAAAAATGCCCTACGAGCTATGAAAAGGAAGACCAACAAATGTGAAGCACTTCAGAGTATTTGGAAGCAAATGCTACATCAAAAGAGAATATGGCAGAATGAGAAAGTTTGGCTCTCATGTGGACAAAGGAGTACATGTTGGTTACTCAAGTACAAGGAAAGAATACAAGTATGACAATCTAAGGTTGAACAAAGTTGTGGAAAATATCAATGTAACAATTGATGAAACAAGTGGATGAGAATTAAAAGAAGAAGAAAATGAGTCAGTGGAACAACTTTACGAAGAAGAAGCAAAAGATGAATAAGAAGTAGAAGGGGAAGATGAAGAAGATCAGACAAAAGTAGAAGAGCAAGTTCAACAACTGCCTCCAAAGACACCTAGAAAACAAGTACATAAGAATCATCCTTCAGATCGAATTATCGGAAACAAAGATGCAGGAGTTGAGACTAGTAGAAGAATCCATTCACCAAAACAAATGCACCTAGCACTCTTATCTAGGATTGAACCAAACAATTTTGAAGAGGCCAACAAAGATGAATTATGGAATAAGGCCATGGATGAAGAATTGGATCAAATAGAGAAGAATGACACTTGAGAATTGGTTCCAAGACCAAAGAATAAGAATGTGATTGGCACAAAGTGGGTTTCCAGAAACAAATTGAATGAAGATGGATAGGTTACAAGTAATAAAGCTAGATTGGTATGTAAAGAATACACACAGGTTAAAGGAATCAAATTTGAAGAGAAATTTTCCCTAGTTGTCAGAATGAAGCAATCCGATTGCTTTTATCTTATGCATGATCCAAGAATATTAAAGTGTATCAGATGAACATGAAATCATTTTTTCTGAATGGGAAACTTGAATAAGAAGTCTTCATAGAACAACCAAAATGATTTCAGTTGCCAGAGAATGCATATTATGTGTGTAAATTGAAGAAGGCCTTGTATGGTCTAAAATAGGCTCCTAGAGCATGGTACTCTAGATTGGATAAATATCTATAACAGGCAGGGTTCAGAAAAGGAAGTGTAGACAACAACCTCTACATCAAGGTAACTCAAGATAGTATTTTATTAATTGAAGTTTATGTTGATGATATTATTTTTGGAAGTAATGCTAATAGGTTAAGCCAACAATTTGCAAAGGATATGCAGAATGAATTTGAAATGTCATTACTCAGAGAACTATCCTTATTTCTAGATCTTTAGTTATGTCAAAGAAACTAAGGAATTTTTATTTCTCAAACTAAGTATATCATAGAAATTCTAAAGAAGTTCAGAATGGAAGATTGCAAACCGGTTACCATTCCTATGCAAACTAGTTGCAAGTTGAGCAAACATGATGAATCAAAGTCTACAGACCAGAGGCAATATAGGCCAATTATTGGTAGATTACTATATGTGACAACATCCAAACTATATCTAATGCGTAAAATTGGACAGGTGGCACGATTTCAAGCAACACCAAAGGAATCACATGTCTTAACAGTGAAATGGATTTTCAGATATATCAAAGGAACATAAGAGTTTGTATTATGGTAACCAAAAGGAAAGGATCTATCATGTATTTCCTACACAGATGCAGATCGGGAAGGTTGCAATGATGACGAACGAAGCACCAGTGGAGCAACGTTCTACTTGGGTGAGTGTTTAGTATCTTGGCTAAGTAAGAAAAACCCATCAATATCTTTATCTACAGCCGAAGAAGAATATATTGCAGCAACAACATGTTGTACATAGGTTCTATGGATGAAAAAAACTTTGAGAGATATACAGGTTGAGTATGATGAGCTCATTCCAATCTATTGTGATAATACAAGCACCATCAGTATCTCAAAGAACCCGATGATGCACTCCAAGACGAAGCAAATTCCAATCAAGTATCACTTTCTACATGAACAAGTTGCAGATAAGAACATCAGAGTTGAATATGTGGGCACAAAATAAGAAGTGGCAGATATCTTTACAAAACCGCTTCCACGGGAAGCCTTTGAGAATCTTTGCCAGAGACTTGGAGTAATTTCTACTCCAAAATGAATACTTTTGAATGCTTATCTTATATGTCTTAGACGTACACGAGTAAACACCATAAAGAGGAAATTTCAGGTTGGGAGATCATTTTGAGAAATATTTCAGTCAGGGGGAGTATCCCCAAGGACAAATCAGTTAGGGGGAGTAGCCCTGGATGGAAAGATACCTTTTCCATTGATGAAAAAGGGGGAGAAATTTATTATATGAAGAGCATAGAGGCATGGTTCCAGGAAGAGAGATGGTCACAGGGGGAGCATGAGTGATATGAATTCAATATTGCATTAGAGTGTTTCCATTAATGCATAACGGGGAGATTGTTCATTAATTGGGTTGGTTTTCATTGATGTCAACCCTTGAAGAAAGTAAGGTAGCAAATTACGGTAGCACAAAGGTTTGGGTAATGGACCCAAGTTTTTTTAATGGATAATGGTATGAGTTTTGATATATTTGCAGGTAAGACTATTCTAGATGGATAGTACATGTCATGTCATTTTCAGTGGTATCTAGAACGTCACATAACTCCTCACAGTTAGAGTGTTATGGCCATGTAAATTTGGAGAACCCTCATGACTAATCTAGAAGGCCCAAAAGGTCAAAGTAGTCAAAATGGTCGCGAAGAAGAAATTATTTAAATAATAAAGTGAAGTGATGAGTGTAATATAAGTCAAAGTGGATGCAAAAGAAATTATTTAAATAATAAAGTTAATGGAGAACTTACTAATTGTGGAAAGTGGTCAAGATAAGTGGACAAGTGGTTAGAAGTGGGTTATCCCTAAAATAAGGAAAGTGGGTTAAGATGGTTAGAAGGTAACCCCTTGAGGAAGCTACATGAAACTATAAATAAGAAGCAAAGGTCTCTCATTTAATCACACTTGAGCATTTTGAATATCTATTGTTGTGTAAGGCTTATTGCAAGTACTCATTGATACATATGAAGTTGCGAAAGTATGAGCTAGCACGAAGGGTTGATGGTGAAAGTTTTGAAATTACAACGAATACTAAAAAACCCTAATTTATGAGGTGTACGCGGACTAACAATGTATTAGGGTGCGTACATACACAGGATGGCAGTGTATTAGGGTGCATACATGAGGGTAAATCCATAGAAACTTGAGAAGATGAAGATGTCGAAGTTTTAGATTCTGAGATCAAGCTCCCAGGAAGGTCTACAGTGATCAGATATATCAGATCTATCCACTGGTTCAAAAGGTATGTCTTATTTCTATGAGTAGTTGGATTTTGATGTATGCATGAGAAATGGTTAAGGAGATTTTAGGATTCTTCCTAGAGAGACTAGTGGTTGCATGGGATATTCTGTATAAGTTAGATCTACATAAATATAGTGCTGGTGTAATCAATATTTATCATTGATACTTCTTGTTAGATTTGAGGCACATCTTGTACTTCTTGGCATATGGCTAAGAGTTTTTGTGGTACATGTTTGGGAGCTTGTATTTATGAAGTGGTTGATGTATTGAGAGGCTAAATATTAGAAAGGGTTTTATGTCCAGTTCATGTGAGGGTTATTATATTGTTCATGATAACATACACTCATTTGGCACATGACTAGAGAGAGACATAGAGTCTTTGGGTAAAGGTTATGTATGAGGATGCATGCATAGGGTACAGTTAGAGTCTGGATATAGTGATAGGTTGGATATCTATGTAAAATAAGTTGCAGAAGGTCAGAAGTTTTCAGAAGAAATAAAACCCTAGTTTTTAGAAGGCATACGCAGGCTACATAACAGATAGGTCGCGTACATACGCAGGTTGTTGTATATATAGGGAACATACATACGCATGCTACAGAACTAAAGGTCATGTATATGTTGTATTTGTTTGACACATGGTATAGGTTCATTGCAAAGAAATAGTACAGGTTGGTTGCAGGTCAGTGGTATTGGTTGTTACAGTGGTATATCTCACAATGATAGTGTGACAGTGGTTCCATCATTCTACTTCTACATCAGGGTGGTTGGATGGGGAAAGGAAATGTGGTTGTAGCCACCTTCCAATTGTATATGGACAACATAGGGGGTTGTAGACTCCTTCTGTTTGTATCCAGAGAATTTGGGAGTTGGAGCTTCCCTCAAGTTGTAGCCTAAGAAACTAGGGGGTTGGAGCCTCCTTCCATTTGCAACTGGAAAACAAAGGAAGTTGGTGCTTCCAATGAATGTAATTCTTAAATACATATAATAAAAAGCATTATGTGGTTTTCTCTCGCATTGATTTTCCACGTAAAAACATTGGTGTATTGTGTATGTGTATGATTGCTCATTTTTTAATCATTTATTTACTCTGCAACTATTGGATGATAATGCTACATTGATATAACACTTACATTTTATGGTTAAAAATGATTATTATCTCTATTACTGATTCACCCCCCCTCTTAGTAATCCAACAGTGAATGTGTGAAAGAAACATTTTTCAATAGAGTATCACACATTTCATTAAAGCAGTTCATCAATAGGGAGACCTAGTTCACTAAGTCTTCACTTTCTCAAAACTTGTTGTTTAGTCCCCTTGAACAGAGAGAACTTGTATGGCCTACTATGTGTCCAATTTCTTATATATGATTATGAAATTTGGAGTTGAAATATTATGTTCTATCTTCTTTCTGATGGAACTAGTGGCACTCACTTTGGACTTTTCTAGCTTCATATATGTCAATTTTACCAAGAACACCTATGTTTGAGACTAGTTTTGGGACTGGTAAAAAACCCTCATTTCCATAGTATATATTTATGAAAGTATAGGGAACACCCTAAAAATTTTACCACATGTATTTTAGTAAGTCTCCTTAGTCTCCAAAAAATATTTTCATTTTAAATGTCCTTGAAAAAAAGATATAGCAAAAATGCCAAGATAACTAGTTTGAGACTAATTTCAAGACTAGTCAAAAACCCTAAGTTCCACGGGATATATATCCAAAAGTATGCAAATAAAAACCTAATTGTTTTTATCACAAGTACTTAGCTATGTTATCCAAGTGGTTATTGGTGGCCACCCACCTATTCCAACTGGTTCCTCTTGACAGTTTTAGTTCAAAACATTATTTTGTACTTCTTTATAATTGTGGGTTCTACACTTTTGGGGATATCTGAAGCCCTACACATCTTCCAGGTGGATACTGGTGGCCTCCCACCTAATCCAACTGGATTGTTTGGTATGTTTTCATGTTAGCACATATTTTTGTACTTCCAGGGCTGTTTTGGGGCCCTAAATAATGTTTTTTTGGCTCGCCACAGTCAAACTATAGATGAAGTCAAAGTTTGATTGCATAATGCATAGTTCTCGAAAAGACCTTTCCAACGGGTTATAACGTGCCTAAAACAGAGGTCTTATGCAAAATTTACGACCCCAGGAATTTGAGGTACTAACTTACCCATAGGGGCCCACATAACTTTTGGTGTTTCATCTCCTAGGGTTAGGTTTTTGGATGTCTAGGGTTTTGGAATTCATGTGTAATGTTAAAAAGGCCTTTGGAGCTTCATTGTAATCATTCTTCTTAGACAAATGCACGTAGAAGACACATCTATTATCAGAGATAGCTACCACCTTTCAAGCAAGTGTTTCAATTATGCATTTTTACAGTTTCAACCTATTTCATTTATTCAATAGAAGATATTGATCATTGGATATATGTGTTGTTCTGCATATCTTTTTTTTTATTGTATTCATTCTATTAATCAATTCATTCCGCTCCTAAATTCAGATCACTGTTATCAGAGCGATCTAATATTCATTTTTTTTTTCGTGCATGTCCATGACAAGATATGGCACAAGAATTTGGGACTCGAACCAATTGAGCCTTTGCAAGATCGGTGGCACTGAGCTTGAAAACAACCGATGGGGGATGAAAATAAAGATGATGGAGCAGGAGATTCTTTTAAAATGTTTCTTGAGGAAGAATTTGCGTGAAAAAGGAATGAAATGATGGATAACTTTATGCAGATCCTTCGATGGTTTCCCACAAGAGAAGCATCTTCATCAAGCGGCCATGCAACCCCCTTCAAGGTATAGGTAAATTTTGATATTCCATTATTTGAAGGATTGATAGATGTGGTTGTTGTAGATAAATGGTTGAATCTACTCGAAGGTTATTTTTTGATCAATAATTTTTCTGATAGGGAAAATATTACTTTTGCACTCCTCAAGGTTGTCCCCCATGTTATGGATTGGTGGGATATTTACTCTGAGCAAAGGGCCATAGAGGAATATGCAATATTTGTTGTTTCTCTTACATGGGATTCCTTTTGGGATTCCATTAAAGGACAATACTACCCAATTGGAGGCTACGAGGACCAGTACACTAGATGGACAACCTTGCATCAGGAAAGGGACCAGACAGTACCATATTTCACCAATAATTTCCATACCCTGTACACCAAATTTGGTATCAAATACTTAGAGCGACATCTGGTGCTCAAATACGATGATTGTTTGCATAGATACATTCAAACAGAAATGGAGTTTCTAGACATCGCCTCATTAGGTACATATTATAGATATGTTGTCAATATTGAACATAAATTTAAGTAGAAGAGGAAAGAGTTTGGATCTGCAAAATTCTCATAGCCAAAGCAGGGAAAAGGTGGCCCCAACCCACACAACAAGGGATAGAGAAAATATAGCCACTCTCAGGACAACCATTCCAAGCCACAACACAAAAAGGGCAATGAGAAGATGAAAAAGGACACAGGAAAATGGTGTGAATACCATAAAATCCCTTGGCACAACACTGAAGAATGTCACACCAAGTAGTCACTCATGGTCGAGTTGAAGGCTTCCGAGTCAGAGGCTGATTCTGACTCATAATTAAGTCTAGAATGAGGGAAGAGGATTATCGATGTTGAACCCAGTGCCATTGTCGCTACCACCAAAGTCCAACCAAGCGAACCAGAAGAACCAGAGGAAGGGAAATCCTTATTTCACTCATAGATGTGGGTAAAGGGGGTTCTGATTCATTTCATTATCGATAGTGGTAGTCAAAAGAACTTGATATCAAGAGAGGTTGTCAAGCGGTTGGACCTGTTGATGACACTATTGACGATAAAAATCGCAACGAGGAATTTCACCCGCAAAGTATTGCTAAAGCATGTTATTTAAACTATGCTAATAAGATATAATACTAGTAGGTGGGACCCCTTTGTAGACTGGATGCTCAGAGATAAGTCATATCACACATTTTATGTTATTGTTTCGATGCTACATACATGGTATTATATGGTTGATGATGTAGTCTTGTTTTTTTTTTTACATAATGATAGGTGGCTGATGCATTTTATGGGATGTTCTATTATTCGAAGCTTTAATTTTATGTTATGATTGGCATATATTTATAGTTTCTATGTTTGATCATGTCACCGTGATTTATTACTTGGATACACCTGCACAAGAAATATGTTAGTAACAACATAAATAAAAGAAAAAGAAAAGAAACTTACAAATAAATCCAAAAGAAAAGGGCACATACTATGCTATGTTAGAAGTTATGTGCAATTAAATGAAAACAAGTTAGTGTTAATCCTAACTATTAATGGTTAGTGGCTATGCAAATTGCATTTGAGTTATATTGGGTGCATTTGATATGGAAATACATATGGTATGGTATGGAATTTTGGCAATGGTTAATATGAATTTTTGGGTGGTGCATTTGGCAAGCAATGTGGTCGCAGATTTCAATGGTTTGGAATTAATAACATGGTTAATGGTATTAGTGACTGTTGGTTGTCATGTACCTCGAAATTGAATGTAGAGGAGATGGAAGTGATGTGCAGTAAATGCACGTCACTCCATACTTTCCCCATCAGGAAACCACCCTATTATGGTTATTGTTTCATTTCATTTTGGTGGTGGTTAAGCTCCGAGATCCAAGCCTGGGAAGGAAGCGCTCGGCCAACTCGCCCCTTTTAAGCTATCGGTTATAGGTATGGTTATTTTTTCACCCATCCATGAATTACGCTCTGTGTATTAACAAACGATGGCTCAGTGATGCATTGGTTTTTGTTTTCCTAAGATTGGAAACTGTGTAAATGCGTGGTTCTTCTCTCTGGAATGACTATGTGGTTATTTGTTTTGAAATTAAAAAAATTAGTTGGTTGAGTTATGCATTCGTTGGTTGTTCTGTGTGGTGAAAACCGTGGTGGCTCTCTACAGTTTTAAGTGGATATGGGTATTATCGTTCTGTGTTTTTTTGGAGGGTTTCACTCTGTTTATCCTTACTGGTCACTTCCTTAGAGTTATGAGGGTAAGCATGTCCAGTCGTATTCAGGTTGCTATGTGGTTGCTCTGTATGTTTTTCGAACTACCTTTTGGTCACTGTGTATTTTCCAGAGTCATAGTTGTGGGTTTATTACATGGTCGTGGGCTTATTTTTATGGTCTTGGCATCAATGTATCTCAGAATTTGGTTATAGTGTGGCCATTATGCCAAGATATATGGTTGTTTAGTGATATAAGTTATGCCTCGGGCTAGCATTCCCACTGACATTGTTATCCATTGATTTGGTCCTTGAGAAATGCATAGAGTATACCTATGTGTGCTCCAGGGTACTTGTCATTGTTCAGTGGACATTCACTTCTCCTCTGCATTGGTTTCCTACACTACCCTTCATTGGAATGTTGCACCATTGCACAGACCGAGAGTTATAAGGAGCCCTATGGTTATATCGTGATTGTATTGAAGGGTCTCTACCTATTGGTTGATATGTTTAACCTCCAGTCTTTTTGTGCTTTTGATGACTGAGAGAACTTGATTAATTATTTGTATTCATTGTTACAGAGCCCGATTTTAATAATCCCCAACTTTTCTCACTCTTGTCGGGCATCTTGTTGATTGTCATAGATTGGTTGAGTGATTATGACAGTTGCTTTGAGTACTTATATTGAACTCGTTTGATTGATTTGGTTGGAAAGTTGTGATAGGGGATGAGTAATAGTGTATAGTTAGAGGGATGCCTCTTTTTCATTATGATTTGGATCGATGTGTTCTTACAACATGGTGTCAATTGCAAGTTGGTGACTGTTGTGTGTTTCACTAGTCCTGATCGAGATCATGGCAAATTGTGGAAATTATTGACTGTGATTTCATTGTTTCACTGTGTGTCTATTATGGAGGCATAGTGCATGTTTTATTTAATTTCATCATCAATGATGAAGCTCGGGTTTTATATTATGGTTTCATTGCAAGTTTTATTCGTTAATGATGAAGGTGTGCCCTCAGGCACGTCCGCTCACAGGACCTCCTCCTTACTTGGCCCGAAGAACTGAAAAGCTCTTCTAATTCCCTATCAGGAATTTTCTACACCCACAACAATTCTCCAAAATATCTCCCCTAACGATCGGGAAATCGGACTTCACAGTTTCATGAGTCTTATGGTTGCGTGTTTTTGGATTCTCAAAACCCCGAACCCCGATATGTTGAAACGCTTCCTTTTCTTCTTTATCCCCTCCTAGCTAGACTTCCAGTCCACATGACCGCTAATCCGTAAGACCACAGTCTTACCTCCTGTCGGAGTTTCGGACTTCGCGGGATCGTGAATCCAAGTGCAAAGTTTCCCTCAGAGCTTCACTCCCTGAAACCCTGATGAAATCTGCCACCTGTCCTCCACGCCGACTCCTCCATGGCCCACTCTTTTAGCCTGTCAGGAAATCACGTTTCAGAGTTTCGCGATTCCCGCTACTATGATTCCCAAGAATCACAAAACGCCAATCCCCGATGCACGTAAGGGTTGACTCTTCCATGTCACTATCCCCTCGTCGGATTTTTAGACATCGCGAGATCATGATTCCTAATGCAACGTTTTCTTTGTCCCTGGGATTCTCGATACGATGAACCCCGACTACTCTCAGATATTTTGACGCGTGTCCGCCCTGAGATCCACGGCTAGGACATATTAGGTGTTTCGAGACTCAAAAGGTCTCGAGTTTCTTGACTTCTAAAACCCCGATGCCTCAATATCCCGATGCCTCTCCGAGACTTTCCTCTGTTCACTAGGACTTAACCCCAATACAACTTCTACCTGATCGAATGGCTGATAGGCAACCTAACAACGATCCCACGGCTCGCGATCCTCCCGAGCTTGAAACACTATGGGAATACCTGTAGTATCTCCCTTGCACCTCCGTGGGATCTAACGAATCACGGAATGTTGTGAATTCTCCTCGAAGAATACCGACAGTCTATCTTTCCCTATGAAACCTGTGAAATGACCAAGTGTTACTCCCACGAAACTCGCCTCCTGCGCGCAACTCTCACGACCTCTCCTGTCAACCTTCAAGGCACAACTTTGTCTATGTTGTTCTTCAACTAACTCAAAGGCCTATCCTTCCTGATATTTTACCCATGACCTTAAGTCCTTCAGGAAAACTCTTGCACGCACTCCCTGCGGCAATCCTTCAACAACGTTTAAGTGTTGAAGTCACTTGACTCTACCCACACCTGCATCAACAGTCCTAAAATCCTTCACTCAGGTTCACAACCCTGAGACTTTTATTCGGCCTATGCACTCTTGGCAAGGCTCCTGTACCCAACTGCACCTTTTGGGAAGAATGAGAACAAAATCTATCTCTATCTGAACCCTCTATCAATGCACTCCTTGCAGACACTTCAACTGCACTCCTTGCAAGAAGTCTCTGACTCACATAGAGAAACAATTGAAACTCATTATCTCACCCTCTCAGACGTCAATTCAAACATTAAATCATATACACAACATATAAAAGCAAATGTATAGCTAGAAGCAAACATTCATGAGCATATCAACATCAATACAGAGAGAACATACACATAACCATGAATTTGAATCAAAGCTTCTTCTATTAATTCAAATATCAGTACATGGGTGTTCTATACACAACTCTCTACTTGCTCTTACTCTTCCTGGATTCAATCATAATACAAATGCACAATGAGGGTGTCTATATCCCGTTTCCCTCTTGCGCTCTACAACTGTCTAGTCTAGAATTAAATTTCTATCTACCAGCATTAACTATATTAAATGTCGTCTATCTACTAAGGACGAGAGAAATATGCTCAAGGTCCACTTACAATATACAAGTGCGCCTCATCTTAATGGCTCATTTAAGATTTGTGCAACAATTCCAAAGTGTTTTCAAAATTTGTGCTGGCTTTGTCCAGCTGTCTTCCGCTCCCACGCTGGCTCGCTTGATGTGTTGGCGATGCTCCTGCATCATGCTCCCTCGCTTGAAAACTTTCATGGGCTCCTGTCCATGAACTCCTGCACGGTTCATCCATGCTTCTATATTTCTTCTTCACTCTCCTAGCTGGCATCTTCAACTGGATGGTTCTTCCACTTGACCAGATACTCGAAGTATTGCTTTCGCCTGGTCCTTTTACTAACTCTCTTTTCCAGTATGCATTCCATCTATGGCTTCTCTGCAACTGGCAATTGTTTCACCCACTAGATCACTGGCTGCTTAGTCCCAGTCTCTTCTTCTCCAGCCCTGTATGGGTACAAATCTGAGATGTTGAATATCGAAGAAATTTTGATCCCATCGGGTAATTCAACGTCCTAATAATTTGCCCCAAATTTTCTCAAGACCTTACATGGCCCGATTTTCTTCATTTTTAACTTATTGTATGTTCCCCTCGGGAACCTTTCTTTCTTCAAATGTGCCAGAACCAGATCACCAACCTCAAACTGAAGTTATCTCCGATGCTGATCTGTTCTGCGCTTATACTCCTGACTCGAATCCAGCAGTCGCTGCTTCACCTGACTGTGAAGTGCTTTCATCGCTTCAGTGAATTCTTCTGCACTAGCGATTCTAGTAGCAGTCTGTTCTGAATCTCTCAGTTCATAAATTCCTCTCGGCTTCATTCCATAGACAACCTAAAATGGACTTTGGCCTGTGCTCCGATTCACTGAGTCATTATACGCAAACTCTGCTTGTGGTAATATACTGTCCCGCTGGCTGTGGTGCTCTGTCACCAAGATTCTCAGCAAGTCTCCTAGACTTTTGTTGACCACTTCCATCTGTCCATCCATCTAAGGATGATAAGCTAAACTAAACATTAAATTAGTCCCCACCTTCTTCCATAATGTACTCCAAAAATTCCCTATGAATTTTGTGTCTCGATCTGAAACAATGCTCCTCGGTAATCCATGAAGTCGAATGACCTCTTTGAAAAATAGATTAGCAATGTGAGTTGCATCACTCATCTTCTGGCATGGAATGAAGTGTTCCATCTTGGAAAATCTATCCACCACCACAAAGACTGAATCAAATCCTCTTTGCGTCCTTGGAAATCCCAATACGAAATCCATGCTGATTTCATCCCACGACCTCTCGGGTATGGGTAATGGTCGATAGAATCCTGCATTATGCTTTCTTCCCTTTGAATGTTGGCAAATTCTGCACCTGTCTACAAACCGCTTGACCTTTGACCACATCCTTGGCCAAAAGTATGACTCGCTCAGCTTTGCAAATGTCTTGTCATGACCGAAATGCCCTGCCAAGCCTCCGCTATCTTTCTCCTTTAACAGATTCTCCCTCATGGAGCAATTTGGAATACACAATTGATTGCCCTTGAACAACAATCCTTCCTGGATCACGTACTCTATCCATTGGCTTCTGTCTCTGAGAACTGGGTTCTCAGCGGCTCCATATTCCTCCTTAAAGTCCGGATCATCTGCATACATGTCCCTGAGACCATCAAAGCCTAACGTCCTGACTTTGATCTCCTGCATCAACAAACATTTCCTACTAAAAGCATCAACCACTTTGTTAGCAGTACTCGAAATATGATTAATTACAAAAGTGAAATTCTGCATGTATTCAACCCACTTAACATGCCTCTGATTCAACGTCTCCTATTGAGTCACAAATTGTAATGCATGGTTATCACTATATAAAACAAATTCCTTTGGAATCAAATAATGCCTCCATTTTTTCAATGCCTGTATGATGGCATAGAATTCCTTATCATACGTGGAGTACTTTTATTTTGCCTCATTCAACTGCTCGCTGAAATATGCAATTGGTCTGTCATCTTGGCTTAAGACCGCTCCTATGGCAAACTCGCTTGCGTCACATTTTACCTGAAATGTCTTTTGAAAATATGACAACACCAGAACCAGTTGTTCCGTGATATTTCGTTTTAACAACTTGAAAGTCTTCTCAGCCTCTTCAGTCCAGTGAAAATATTTATGTCTCTTCTTCACTATATCCATCATTGCTGCACTAATTCCACTGAAATTCCTGATGAATTTCCGGTAGAAACTAGCCAGTCCATGAAAAATTCTCACCTCGAATACATTTCTCGATGATGGCCAATTCTTGATCACTTCTACCTTATCCGGATCCATCCTTAACTCATTCACCGAAATAACAAACCCCAAGTAAATGAGTTATGTCTTCATGAATGAGGACTTCTTCATGTTTATCAATAGCTTCTCCTACTATAGCTTCCTCATCATTGTAGTTAAATGCTTCAGATGTTCTGCCTTTGTCTTACTGAAAATCAATATGTCATCCAGATACACAATGAAAAACTTCCTGATGAATTCCCTCAGGAATTCATTCATTAATCTCATAAAGGTACTTGGTGCATTTGTCAAGCCAAACGACATGACAAGCCATTCATATATTCCTTCGTTTGTCTTGAATTCTATCTTCCATTCATCACCTTCCCTCATGCGAATCTGGTGATATCCACTCTTCAAATCAATATTTGAAATTTTTTTTGCCCCACTCAAGAAATCCATTAAATCATCCATCCTCGGCAATGGAAACCTGTACCTGATGGTTATCTTTTTGATGGCTCTTGAGTCGGTACACATTCTCCAACCTCCATATTTTTTTGGACTGAGTACTGTTGGAATGGCACACAGACTCAAACTTTCCCTGACCAATCCTTTGTCTATCAACTCCTGGACCTACTTCTTGACCTCTTCATTTTCTTGCGGCGTCAACCTGTACGCGGATTTATTCAGCAAACTAGATCCTGGTATGAGGTCTATATGATGACTCACACTCCTCATCTATGGCAATGAACGAGGTAATTCGTCCACCATGATGTCAGCGAACTCTTCTAGTAGTTCCTGAATCTCCTCTGGTAGATCATCCACTCTTGTGCTAGTTGGAACAATCCTTGGTTTCCTGACCACAAAGAATTGTGGATCTTCTTTCTTCTTCACCTCCGTAAGAAGCTCCTTCCCACTCATGAGAAGTACAGTATTTCTCCCTTCTGGTTTTACTTCCTTTTCTTTTATTGGAAGCAACATGTGTGTCCTCTCATTCTTCTCTAGAGTATACATATTCATCTTCCCATCATGAATTACGTTCCTGTCATATTTCCATGGTCTACCCAGCAATAGATGACAAACATCCATAGGAATGACATCACATAAGATCTTATCATTATATCCACCTATTTTGAATTCAACTAAACACTGTTTAGTGACTTTTACTTGATGTCCCTTCTGTAGCCATGAAACTTTGTATGAACTTGGGTGATCAGTCATCTCCAACTCTAGCTTCTCTACCATCTCGGTTGAAACGATATTATCTATGCTACCACTGTCCACGATAACCTTGCATACCCTGTCCTTGGTTTTGCAAGTAGTCCTGAAAAGTCTGTTTCTTTGAGCTGTGTCCTCCACCTCCTTCTCCGGTGTTAAGAGAACCTTACGCATCATCAATGACCTTCCGCCTTCTGCATCTTCCACCTCAACATCTCACCTCTGTGCCTCGACGATGTGAGCTTCTCCTCCATCCTTCTTTTTATCTGGACAGTCGAATGACTTGTGCCCATTTTTTGCACACATGAAGCATGTTATTACTCCACCTCTTCCTCTTCCTTTGGTACGAGGAAACATGTTATTATCAGTGTATCCTCCACTCTGCCCTATATGTTTCCCTCTCTTTTCATCATGCTAGCCTCGTTGTGAACTTCCACCTCTCTCGGTTTTAGTCTAAGGATTTTTCCAGTCGTCCTTGGGCTTCTGGTATTTATCTTAGGCAACCGATTTGCCTTTGGGCTGACTCGTGCCTCGACCTCGCTGACCTTTTTTATGGCTCAGCTTCTCTTCAGCTTTCAAAGCCAAATGATAGGCATCTTCCACAATTCGGATGGTTTCCATGCTCATCTCATCCTGGATATCATATCTCAGGCCATTCATATACCTAGCAACTTTCTCATCATTTCTCTCCCGATGACTTGCCCTGATGTTCAGTCAAAAGAATTCCTCCGTGTATTCTTTTACTGTCATCATATTCTGTCTCAGGTTCTGCATCCTCCTGAACAAAGTGATTTGATAATCTCTGGGGATGAACTTTGCCTTCATCTTTGCAATCATTCGATCCCAACTTTTAATTTTCTACTTACCTTTGTAGTGTCTATCTTCTTGTAACTCGTCCCACCATAATGTTGTGCATCCCTTCAATCTTGTGGAAGCATGCCTGACTTTCTTATCCTCTTCGAAATCTTCATAATTGAAGTAAGTATCCAGAGCTCTAATCCAATCTAGAATCTCTTACGCATCCAGATTTCCCTCATAAACTGGAATGTCCATTTTTGCCTTTGCACCCATCCGTGCAATAGCTTTGATTAGACGTTCATTGGCTGCATCCTCGCCTGCAACTTCTTCTTCTTGTTCAGCTTTAGCTTCGCTCTCTGAATCGCTAAGATCCCCCGCATTGGCTGTGCGTCTTTGTGCTGTCTCCATATCTTCGAGTCTAGCTCGTAGGTCACGTATCTCTCTTTCCATTTCTGGATTCTGTGCTTGCCTACCCCTTCTCCTCAAGTTTTCTCTTTCCTCTGGATTAGGTGACTGTCTATCCTGTATCCTTGGCGGCATGGTGAATTCTCCTTCTCCCTGCTATAGAAAGCAAAGAAGCTTTTCTAAGCTCTGATACCACTTTGACGCAGGTGCACCCTCAGGCACGTCCGCTCACAGGACCTCCTCCTTACTTGGCTCAAAGAACTGAAAAACTCTTCTAATTCCCTATCGGGAATTTTCTACACCCACAACAGTTCTCCAAAAGATCTCCCCTAACGATCGGGAAATCAGACTTCACAGTTTCGCGAGTCTTGTGGTCGCGTGGTTTTGGATTCTCAAAACCCTGAACCCCAATATGCTGAAACGCTTCCTTTTCTTCTTTATCCCCTCCTGGCTAGACTTCCAGTCCACATGACCGCTAATCTATAAGACCACAGTCTTACCTCCTATCGGAGTTTCGGACTTCACAGGATCGCGAATCCAAGTGCAAAGTTTCCCTCAGAGCTTCACTCCTTGAAACCCCGTTGAAATTTGCCACTTGTCCTCCACGTCGACTCCTCCGTGGCCCACTCTTTTAGCCTGTTGGGAAATCGAGTTTCGGAGTTTCACGATTCCTGCTACTATGATTCCCAAGAATCATAAAACGTCGATCCCCGATGCACGTAAGGGTTGAATCTTCCACGTCACTATCCCCTCGTCGAATTTCTGGACATCATGAGATCGTGATTCCTAATGCAACATTTTCTTTGTCCCCGGGATTCCCGATACGTTGAACCCCGACAACTCTCGGATCTTTTGATGCATGTCCTCCCTGAGATCCACGGCTAGGACATCTTCGGTGTTTCGAGACTCGAAAGGTCTCAAGTTTCTTGACTTCTGAAACATCGATGCCTCAATATCCCGATGCCTCTTCGGGACTTTCCTCTATTCACTAGGACTTAACCCCAGTGCAACTTCTACCTGATCAAATGACTGACGAGAAACCTAACAATGATCCCACGGCTCGCGGTCCTCCCGAGCTTGAAACACTATGGGAATACCTACAGTATCTCCTTTGCACCTCCACGGGATCTAATGGCTCACGGAATGTCGTGAATTCTCCTCGGAGTATACCGACCGTCTATCTTTCCCTATGAAACCTGTGAAATGATCAAGTGTTACTCCCACGGAACTCGCCTCCTACGCGCAAATCTCACGACCTCTCCTGTCAACCTTCAAGGCACAACTTTGTCTGCGCTATTCTTCAACTAACTCAAAGGCCTATCCTTTCTGATCTTTTACCCACGACCTTAAGTCCTTTAGGAAAACTCTTGCACGCACTCCTTGTGGAAACCCTTCAACAACATCTAAGTGTTGAAGTCACTTGACTCTGTGCACACCTGCAGCAGCAGTCCTAAAATCCTTCACTCAGGTTCACAACCCTGAGACTTTTATCCGGCCTGTGCGCTCCTGGCAAGGCTCCTGTACCCAACTGCACCTTTTGGGAAGAATGAGAACAAAATCTATCTCTATCTGAACCCTCTGTCAACGCACTCCTTGTGGACACTTCAATTGCACTCCTTGCAGGAATTCTCTGGCTCACATAGAGAAACAATTGAATCTCATTTTCTCACCCTCTCAGACGTCAATTCAAACATGAAATCATATACACAGCATATAAAAGCAAATGTATAGCTGGAAACAAACATTCATGAGCATATCAACATCAATACATAGAGAACAGACACAACCATGAATTTGAATCAAAGATTCTTCTATTAATTCAAATATCAGTACATGGGTGTTCTGTACACAACTCTCTGCTTTCTCTTGCTCTTCCTGGATTCAATCATAATACAAATGCAAAATGAGGGTGTCTATATCCCGTTTCCCTCTTGCGCTCTACAACTATCTAGTCTAGAATTAAATTTCTATCTACCAGCATTAACTATATTAAATTCCGTCTATCTACTAAGGACGAGAGCAATCTGCTCAAGGTCCATTTACAATATACAAGTGCGCCTCATCTTAATGGCTCATTTAAGATTTGCGCAACAATTCCAAAGTGTTTTCAAAATTTGTGTTGGCTTTGTCCATCTGTCTTCCACTCCCGCGCTAGCTCGCTTGATGTGTTGGCAATGCTCCTGCATCAGTTAATATAATGAAAAGGGCATGAAATCAGACAAGTATTAGAAGTCCGTTCAATTTGGAAAAGGGACCTGTGTATATGTTTTATTTGGGTGATTGCGAATTATGGACAATGTTTGATATTTTATAGTGATATATGATGGATAGGGATGTATGTTGACGGGCGAAACTGTCCGTCCGTCAATTGAGAGAGTGGAACCAGTCCGGGGTTGTCTAAATAACCCAAGATGTTTGGAATGAACCACCCTGACGGGTTTAACGGCTCCGTTGGCCGCTCTAAGGTCTTTTAAGAAAACCAAAGAGAAAACTAACCTAAATTAACTAGTCTATTTAAAACAAATAAAACTAACTAAAACTAACTAACAATAAAAACAACTAAAACACTAATCTAATTAAAACAAACTACTAT
>ML818422.1:100217-122044 GCA_009831015.1 Picea engelmannii | reverse complement strand
TGAATCAAAGTGCTATTTCTATTGCTATTGTTATATCTTTCTTATGTATTGTGAAGATTATGCTGGATATTTTACTATTATTCTGCCATTTCTAGCATTTTATTTTTGTTCTGCATATTTTATATATCTGGTATCTTGTAGAGCACAAATCATGTTGCTGACTGCCTCAGTCGAACTATGATGGCTTCACTCACCACAATGCTCCATTCCCATGGACATGAGGCATCTAAGTGGCCCCAACTTTATCAGCAAGATCCAGACTTCGCCACCACCTATCATCTCTTGGGTACAAGCATGGATGTCACCGATTTTCACATTCATGATGGAATGTTATGCCATATAGGCCATCTGTTTTTTCCTACAAGAGAGCCTGCAAAGATGATTTGGGAGGCTCACTACAGTCATATGGTAGGACACTTTGGCATGGAGAAAACTATGAAAGTTCTATAGAAACATTTTTATTGGCCAAAACTTCGATAAGACGTCAACAAATATATCATATCTTGCACTACATGTGTCATTGCCAAGCCAACCATCAAGAAGCAAGGCCTATATACCCCTCTTCCTACTCTCGAGAATCCTTGAGAATCCATCTTGATGGATTACATGTCTGGCCTTCCGTCCACCAAGCAAGGCAATGATTATGTATTTGTGGTAGTTGATCGGTTTTCAAATATGGACATCCTCACAGCTTGCAAGAAGAACATCACAGTGACAAATACTACCAAGATATTCTTCGAACGAGTATGGGTCCATTTTTGGATACCACAGACCATCATCTCCGATCAAGACAACAGGTTCCTCAACACATTATGGTTGAGTCTCTAGTGACTGTTGGACACCAAGCTCACTAAATCCACTGCTTTCCACCCCCAAACTGACGACCAAAAAAAGGTTGTCAATTGGATGATTTTCCACATTCTGTGCATGTCCAACTCTAAGCATCCACATACATGAGATGAGATACTCCCCTATGTTCAACAAAATTACAACAAGGTTCTCTATAGCTCCACCAACCATAGTCCATTTCAGGTGGGGTTGGGATTCCAACCCTTAGATCCCATTGATGTTTCACTACCTATTGCAACCACACAGGAATATTCCCATGCTTAGCCTGAAACTAAAAAAGTCACCAAGTTCATTGAGTGGATTCAACACATCTGCTAACAAGTCCATGATATTTTACAGAAATCCAATGCTAAGAATAAGAAGCGCCATGATCAACAAAGGGTACCACACTAGTTTCAGGTGGGAGACAAGGTCTGGTTACATTTGCAAAAATATCTCCTTACATAGCCCCATCGGAAGATCCACCCACTTCTCTATGGGCCTTACACTATCACCAAGGCTATGGGTAGAAATTCGTTTTAGCTCTACACTCCACCCTTCCTTGGCTTACACCTTGTGTTCAATGTGGACCTCCTTTGGCCATATTTTCCACCATTATTGGACACCTCAGAGATCGCAGAACATTTGACACCAACATAGATCAATCTTGACTGCATGGAACATGCATCCATTGATCAGATAGTGGACACATAGGTCAAGGTCACTCGCCAACAGAGGATCCAAATTTATCAGGTTGTCAAGGCAGGGCAACTCTTACACCAAGGCAAGTGGCTCACCCAGAGCCAAATTTTGTAGAATTTTCCTCACTTGATGGGGGAAATCAATGTAATGGAGACCATTTCTTCCTAAGGGGGGAGGATTGATCCAGGTGGATATTTGTGGCCACCCACCTATTCCAATTGGCTCCCCTTGATAGTTTTATTTCAACACGTTATTATGTACTTATTTATAATCATGGGTTCTACACTTCTGGGGATGTATGAATATCTACATATATTCCAGGTGGATACTGGTGTCCTCCCACCTAATCCAAATGACTTATTTTGTATGTTTTCATGTCATCACATTTTTATATACTTCCAGGGCCGTTTTGGGGCCCTAAACAGTGTTTTTTTGGCTCGCCACAGTCAAACTATAAACATAGTCAAATTTTGATGGCATAATGCCTAGTTCTCAAAAGGCCTTTCCAATGGGCTATCATGCGCCTAAAACAAAGGTCATATGCAAAAGTTACAACCCTGAGAAGTTGAGGTACCAACTTACTGATAGGGGCCCACATAACTTTTGGCGTTTCATCTCCTAGGGTTAGTTTTTTGGATGTCTAGGGTTTTGGAATTCATGAGTAATGTTAAAAAGGCCTCTAGAGCCTCATTGTAATCATTTTTATTAGACGGATGCACGTAGCAGCCACATCTCTTCTCAGAGATAGCTACCACCATTCGAGCAAGTGTTTCAGTTTTGAAATTTTTATAGTTTCAATCTATTTCATTTGTTCAATAAAAGATATTGTTCACTGGATATTTGTGTTGTTCTTCATATATCTATGTTTATTGTATTCAATATGTTAATCATTTCGTTCTGCTCCTAAATCCAGATCACTATGCCTCCTCAAGTTCCCAAAAATTTCATGATGAGAAATTGTCTAGAAAAAAGTTATAGCAAAGTTCCAAGATGGCTCGTTTTGAAGGAACCAATCCCAAAGACTGTGTTCTTTGATTCCAAACGTTAGGAAATAAACACCCAAATAACATAAGATTAAAAATATAATTAACTCCATGAATTGAGAATTATATAGAAGAATGAATGGGAAGGCTCTTTGAGGGGGGAACATCCTTTTACAATATAACAAATGCACAAGATGAGATGATTTCTAAAACTAGGTCTCCTTGGTATATATATATAGGAGACAAATTGTACAATTACAATTAAAGGGTCTGGTTGACCAATAAGGAAAACACTAATATAATAATATAAATATAATAACTCAATATATAGGGATTAACAAAATGGAAAGGGATGATTTAATTTCATACATAGTGGGACACATATTTTTAGGGTGTGACACATCTTGATGAGGGTGTGGTTATGGAACATGTGTGAGTGCATGGTGATCACAAGCATACATAAATATATGTTGACATGAGTGGGAATTTAATTCATATGAGTGGTGCTTTTAGGTATGTTGACATGATTATTATAGCTCACATTTACTATTGATTATGGTTGTTATATATGTTCACCAAGTGACCCAGAAGTAAATCGGGCATGTTAGATACACACAAGAATTGATTCTCAAGTGTTCGTAACCAAAGAAGAATAACATGAAGGAAATGCTACTAAAATCCAACAAAGAAGCATCATGCATAATGAAGACGTTTTCATTTTTAGGTGACTAAGTAGTTGAGAATACATGTAAAAGGGTTGTTGATCTAAAAGATTGTTTTACGGTCTTAAGGTCAACCTCACGAGGATATGAATTCCCCTGCATTTTTAGAGAGGTGGTACTCCTATATTTCTTATGGACTTATAAACAAAAATGATAAAAAAATAAAATCTAAGAAGGACCATACTTTGTAAAAACTAATATTCACATTCACAATAATACATGAGATTGGGATTGTGTATTGTTAAAAGAAAAAGCATATATATATATATAAACCAAATGAGTATAATAAATGAGAAGTTGACATTTTCATCACATCATTTATCAAGTTAGTAAACAATATCCACAGTAAAAAGACCATAAATATGGACCACATAAATAAGAGAACTTTAAATGAGCATTCCATTAGGCACAAAAAACATTATGATGGATAAAACATTTGAAAACTCAAGCTTCATATCAAAGTCTTTGAGAATACAATAATGTAGTACCCCAAGTAGTTCTCTCGGAGTCTCAAAAATAATATAAATATTTAAATTTAAAGTAAAATGTCTTTAAATAAAATGTATGCATTCACCCTTCAAAGAGGATTGAGATTGGGATATCGCAGACCATAAAATGAAAATATATAGAATATAAGAGGAAAACAATCAAGGGTCGGCCTAGTTTTCACAGAATATTGAGAAATAGAAGGCAATATCACAAATGATTGTAGAACAAAACGGATAAGAAAGGCAGAACAAGGTTGTTGCTTGACTCACTGTGATGGAAAGCTCTAGTAACCTTTTACTTGTTTGCAACTGATTACTTTATAGGTGCATGTTGAGGTTGAGGTGGCATAACCGCTACAATTGTTTCTTGTTTTCTGGTTCAGTAATTCTGATTAATGCCTTTTTTCAAGCACTCCTCGATATACTCCCTTAAAGGTGCTACAATGATTTCATGCTTCATTTTAATTTCAAATAATTAATTTTTAAATTCCCTCAAATTCATGTTTGATTGATGCAATGTGTCATCGAATTCATCATTCCTTTTGATATACCAGACTAACCATTTTCCAACTTCTTCAGAAAAGTCTATAGTTTTGGTAAATTCATTTTCCCAACCAACTTTTAATGCACCAAGTTGTCCCATTAAATATTCTTTTGATAAAATCATGGTATCCATCAATAAATTGGCATCATTAAGTTCCTTTGTAAGATCCACAAGTTTAAGAAACAAATCACTCTTTTTATTTCTCTAGACATCACTTTCATTTATCATTTCTTTTAATTATTTAATTCTTCTTAGCCAACATGCATTGACCTGCCTCATCCGGTAATTCGAAGGAATATTTTGTTCTTTTCTGTGAGCTTCGATTAAGATCAAGAATTTAGTTGTGAATATATTCATATCTTCTTTGTAAAATCCTTCGTCATTTTCTATGTCCTTTTGCAGGTATTCCTTGAAATTTTGTATTCTTGATGAAAAGCTAGCAATAATTTGAGAAATCTCCCAAGTTTCTCGGATTATATCAATTATATTTTGTATGATATCACCACCATATTTCCTTATATATTGTAATAATCTTGACGAGCCTTTATATTTTTTGTTTCTTTCCGGGGCATTCTCTAACACAAGTGCAGGTTGGATTGAATTCAAAGGTTCGGGAAATAATGGCCCTGGTATTAAGTCAACTTATAACTTTTTTATTCTCTTCTTCAACTTTGAATTTCATTTTTCCATTTTATCAATATCAAATATTCTCCAGTTTCCCCATGGAAGTCTGCAATTTTTAGTGGTGCAACTCCATCAAGGTCAATTGAAGATTTCCATTTTTCTGATGACCTTTTTATTTTAAGTATTGAATTTTTCCATTAACAATTTTTTAGTCTCACAATTGTAGGACACATAGTGCAAAGTAATAGATTCCTCCTCAAATATTTCAGGATCCTAGGTAATCATGGAATCAACAATTTCTCTAGTTTATAGTAGTCTCTGCACAGACCAATTAGGTTCTTCAATGAGCTCGTCTATATCCATTGTGCATGGAATTTACTGGGTTTCAGGTATGTTCAATTCTTTCACTGATGTGCTCCTTTTTCTTTTGGAAGAAGTATATGCAACATGATATTTTTCAAGATTTTTTCTAGGTGGATGATTAAGGGATTTTTCCCTTGTGACTTTGGGTCAAGTCACAGTAGAGAGAGACCAAAATAAGAAGACTGAAATATACCCTTACAAACAAACATGTTGTTGATATTATGGTAGATGCAAGAGGTATTAACCTCCATATGTAACCTTTGACTAGAATATAATATTCTAGAAGCAAGAGAAACCCTAAATGGATGTGTGAGAACCCTAGAAGACTAGTCAGATCAATAAAATAAATAATATTACCCTCCAGAAAGAGAAGTCAGCCTAGACATGTGACAAGAAGGACTATAATAAGAGGATCTTGAGCTCATTTGTACACACTCACTTCACTCACTCTCTCAATAAAGTATAACGCAAGTTTGGAGTTGTAGTTGTAAGAAAGGAAGATGCATCTTATAGAGTGATTCTTGGTCTCTCTTTCTAGTGCTATCTATCCTAAGATATGTGCCCTACCTTCTAGTATCTCTTGGTGATATTCTTGGTGACATCTTGGAGTATATTGGTGGACTTCTTGAAAGTGAAAATTTTGGGAATAAGTGCAACTGCAACTACTGCAGTTGAGAATTGTTCTTGTTCTATGGTTGTGGAGACTCTTAGTTGAGGCTCCAAGTTCCAGGTTTGATTGATCAAATTTTTAAGTTTCAATTTGCACATATCAAGTTTGATAGTTTCTACACTACAAGTAAACACTATAGTTGTGACAACAATACTTGAAAGGTTATATTACTGCTAGGTATACTTGGTTTTATGTAATTTCTATTGATATAGATGCTTATTGCACTTTTTTGCAAAATGAACTAACAAATCCTCTAGGAGATATTTCTTGTTTTTCTTCCGTGCAGGTCACCTTGGTAATTCTATGATGACTACCATCCTTGTTACCATATATATGTTCTTATGAAAATGTTATTGGAAATAATTTTTCTCTTGTTTTTCTTGTTCCAGACAGGTCACGGGCGATACTCTGAGAAGGAGCTACAGTGGCAGTTGAAAACATGGAGCAGATAACTCCATCAAGTGGTGAGGTAGGAGATCTTACCAAGTACCAATTCTAAAGGAAGAATGTAAAGAAAAATGATTTTTGGACATAATTCACTCATATGTGTGTGGACCAATGTCAACTTCCTCACTAAGCGGGTATGTATACTATGTTTCTTTCATTGATGATTTGTTACATAAAACTTTCATTTGTTTCTTGAAAGAAAAAAGTGAAGTATTTAGTAAGTTCGAGAAATTCAAGCACTTGTGGAAATATTATCCGAAAAGAAGATAAAGATCTTGAGGTTCAATAATGAAGGAGAGTACACCTCAAATGATTTCAATACATTTTGCAAAGAGGTCAGGATTAAGAGGGAGATCACTACTCCCTACAATCCTCAATAGAATGGTGTAGCATAAAGAAAGAATCGATTCATTGAAGAATATGTTAAGGCAATGATGAATGAAAATAATATATCCATGTTTCTATGGGGATAAGAAACTATGAAAACCATATATGTTTAGAATAGAAGTCCTCATTGTATATTGAAGAACACAACTCCAGAAGAAGCCTTCTCCGAAAAGAAGTCAATTGTTGAAAACTTGAGGATTTTTGGTTGTCTTGTCTATATTCATGTTCCCAAGGACAAAAGAAAGAAGTTGGAACCTTCAGGAAAGAAGGACATATTCATTGGATATAGTGAGTCATCAAAAACTTACAGAATCTATGTTCCAGGTCAACAGAAGGTTGAAATTAACAGAGATGTAACTTTTGATGAAAATATTACCTTCAGGAAATCTATAGAAGATTCCATGGATTCCAATGATGAAGAAGAACATGAAGGTCACAAGGAAGAAACTACATGTTATCTAGAAAATCCCAATGAAGACTAAGAAAATCCACTTGAACCTGTGGAACCTGTTACTGTACCTATGACCAAAAAATGACTAGCATGGCTCGAATCCACCCTACAAGAAGAAGAAATACATAAATTTCCCAGTGGCACCTTCATGGAAATAAAGAGGACAAAAATATTCTCTAGTTATGAGGCACTCATGACAAGTCTTGTCAATGCAAAACCTTCCACCTTTAAATAAGAAGTCAAGAAGAAAGAATGGAAGGAAGTTATAATGGAGGAATATCAGTCCATCATGAAAAATGATGTATGGGAAATTGTGCCTAGGCTTGAAGGAAAGTATGTAGTCACTTCAAAATGGTTTTACAAGATAAAGCATGCAATATATGGGATTATCAATAAATACAAAGAAATATTCGTAGCTAGAGGGTTCTCCCAACAGGAGGGAGAAGACTATGATGAGACGTTTTCTCCAGATTCTTGATACACCTCTATTAGAGCCATCATGTCTCTTGCAACATCCATGGGTTGTATTTTACATCAAATGGATGTAAATACTACTTTTCTCAATGGAGCAATTGAGGAAGAAGTATACATAGAAAAACCTCAAGGTTTTGAGGTACACCTAAGAGAAAACCATGTACGCAGATTAAAAAAGGCCTTGTATGGACTCAAGCAAGTTCCAAGATCTTGGTATGCATGAATTGAAAATTACTTGACGCGACTTGGATTTATCAAGATCTATGATGATCCAAACCTTTATTACAAGGTTGTGAATGATGAACATGTGATCCAACTAATATACGTTGATGATTTGTTTCTGACAGGTGTAAATCCTCTCATTATTCAATGTAAGAGGGATTTAGCCTTTGAATTCGATATGAAGGATATTGGTCTCGTGCATTATTATTTGTGACTAGAAGTATGGTAGAATCATGGTGAAATATTCCTAGGGAAAGGGGAGTATGTTGTAAATATCCTTCAGAAGTTTGGTATGATGGATTGCAAATCCATGGAAACTCCCATGGTGACAGATCTGAAGAAGCTGAGAGAGTCTGATTTTGATCTAGTAGGCTCTTTCCTATACCGGCAGTTGATTGGCTCATTGATGTATTTGGTTAATACCTGACCATATTTTTTCTTTGTTGTGAACACATTGAGCCAGTTCCAGGTGGAACCTAGACATGAGAATTGGATAGCTACAAAGCACATTTTGAGATATCTTTGTGGGACACTAAATTATGGTTTGAGATATGCCTCAAACGGTGATGTACAATTGCACAGATTTACTGATTCATATTGGTAAGGGAGTGAAAATGATAGAAATAGTACTTCTGGTATATGGTTCAGTTTGGGCTCTGCTATGATATCATGGGCTAGTAGGAAACATAAGTCTATTGCACTCAACACTGCAAAACTAGAGTATATTGCAGCTTATGATACTTGTACGTAAGCAGTATGGCTCTGTAAGTTGATTTCTGGACTATTTGATCAGGTGTTGGATACGACTGTGATATATTGTGATAATTAGAGATGTGTGAAGCTTTCAAAGAACCCCATGTTCCATGATAGATTGAAGCACATTGAGATCAAGTACTATTTTATCTGTGATAAAGTTCAGAAAGGAGAAGTGATTCTCCAGTACATCTCCACCGATGAGAAAACAACTAATATTTTGACAAAACCTCTGTCCAAGATAAAGTTTTCATACTTGAGGGACAAGTTGGGACTTGTGGAGATACCCTCCCTTGGTTGAAAAGGAGAAGATGAATTCCTCGGTTGGGAGGGAGTGCTAATATATGGAATCATAGATAGTCAGTGTGTTGGTGGACATATATTCTCCAGCTGGAGAATGGTCTAGGAAGAATAGATTGTTGATGTACCATGGAAAATTATTCTCCTAGGGAATTTCCCGGACAGGTAGAATGGTCTAGGACAACTATTCTCCTAGGGATTTTCCTAGACAAGTAGAATGGTTTGTCTCCCTAAGCTCATGGTAGTGACCATAATGGGGATATTGGTATTGGACAAATATTTTCCCTGAGTTCACAATAGTGGCTAGAGGGGGGGAAATGGTACATGACAATCATTCTTCGTGAGTTCACAGTAGTGACCAGAGTGGGAAGAATGGTCCTTGTAGCCCATGGCATGGTTTTCATAATCTGTTGGGACAGTCATTCTTCTTATGTCACGGGAAGTGACCTGGATAGGAAGAATGGTCCATATATCACTCTGTTGAGTGAGTGACTTGTGCGAGACACTTTGTTGAGTGCACTAAGTCCAACACATGACTTATTCAACATCATGCCCGATTACTCAAATGAAGTATGGCCTCAAGATATAATGTAGACAATGATATATTTTGGTGCTAGGATGCTACTATATGATACTAATAGTGATGATGATGCTCGTGACTTGATCTGCATGATCATGAGATAACCTTTGTGGCTATGATGATGCTACCTATAGAATGGTCTACAAGACTATGTGATCCTTTCCCATACCATGTGATATGGATGGATAGGTTTGAGACCATTATAGTTAATACCTCCATAGCTAGGAAGGAGTGTTGATATCATGGTAACTATGAGAGGTATTAACCTCCATATGTAACCTTTGACTAGAATAGAATATTCTGGAAGAAAGAGAAACTCTAAATAGATGTGTGAGAACCCTATAAGACTAGACGTCTCAATAAAATAAATAATATTACCCTCCAAAAAGAGAAGTTGTCCTAGATAGGTGAAAAGAAGGACTATAAATAAGAGGCTCTTGAGCTCATTTGTACACACTCACTTCACTCAGTCTCTCAGTAAAGTATAGCGCAAGTTTGGATCTGCAGTTGCAAGAAAGGAAAGTGCATCTTCTAGGGTGATTCTTGGTATCTCTTTCTATCACTATCTAGCCTAAGATATGCACCCTACCTTCTAGTATCTCTTGGTGATATTCTTGGTGACATATTGGAGTATATTGGTGGATTTCTTGAAGGTGTAAATTTTGGGAAGAAGTGAAACTGCAACTACTACAATTGAATATTGTTCTTGTTATGTGTTTGTGGAGACTCTCTCTCTTGTGCGCTACCCTTGGAGAAGGAGCATTCTCCTTGTATTGTGTTGTTGTTGCAGTTGGATGATATTTTCTAGTTCCATCTCATGCTACTATTGCATCTAGTGTTTATCTGTTTGTTCTAGTGTGGTTTTCCATAATCATTCTATCTAGAAAAGGTTAAGGTGCTCGAGGGTGGTTGTGAGCCTATGGCTAGGTGACCATATTGTGATATTGTCTATGGTGAAATGAGCACATTTAATATTTTAACAAATGAAAATAAGAAATAACCACTTTTTCACTAGGAGAGAGAAGGGAAGGGAAAGGACAAGACTTGCACCTTAAACCCTTTGTTTGATGTTGATCCTTGCTCTAGTTTCTTGAAGAGCTCTAGGTCTCTGCTAGAACTAGTTTGCAATAAGAAACCAAGATAGTGCTGCAACAAGGTAGTTATAGGTTCAAGAAGCATATACCAAATGTGTAAATAAAAGCATATAGGAATAATAACAACATATAATATTGCGATGAACACAATACAAGAAGGAAAGAGATCTCTTATATTATTGACAATATATGAAAGTTGGTTACAACCTGTTTCGACTTTCGTCATTGCTTCAGATTTTACTTTAGCAAGTTAGGAAAGGGGTAAGGTCATGTCACAAATGCACAGGTGTCGAATTTTGTGCAATAACAATGGGTCTTTATCACCACCATCATCTAACCCTCCAACTGATGCTTTTCGCATCTCCATTTCATTGGTTCTATTATGTGTTCTCGATGGAGTACTTTTTTGGGATGTTGTTGGTGAATTAGGGTTTTGATTCATGAATTCCCTGTCATGTTGTTTGTGACCTTCATTGGTGCTATTTATTTCTCCTCTGTCATTTGAAACTTTGCATGTCATGATTTCATAGAGATACAAATTATCTCTACCACACTCCTAAAATTGTTTAAGTTTAGTGAAATGTGAAGTGTACCCTACCAATTCCATATGTATAGTAAACTTGTTATTTGGGTCAAAACCCTCAACAAATTTAGCTTCCTTTAAGCCCATCTATTCATGATGTCTTTCCAAATCATAGAGGTGAGTTATGTGTTTGACACTAAATTCCCAAAATTTCCAGGGTAGGGGTATGAATTGTTTTTTCCTCTTATCATAGAAGAAATGGGCCCAAGTCTTGTACTTCCTACCTATTTCCTCAGCAAAAAAGTTTAAATAGTACATAAAAGGGGAGAAGAAAAGGATTTTGTTCATTACCAAATAGTATGATAACAATGAATTCTTTGATATATTCACAAATTCCTTTCCCAAAGAGAAATTTTGTTGCTCCAATAGATACCCTTGACATATTAGGACCAAAAATCATCTTTTTGACCTCTAAAATGAAATTATTGTGAACTGGATAGAAATTGTATTGAGCTTTTTGTAGGTAAAGGACCGAATACCATACATAAAATGGTTCTTATATAAAATAAACATTCTTTACCCTTTGCAGATGATCCAGGAGGATCTAGAAGGGAAAAAATTCAAAGTCCTAAAATGTCAACAAAAATAGCACCAAGTCAAAGAGCTCATCGATAGCTTTTCGTTGACGTAAACAGTTTGTCAAACGATGTCTGAAGGGAGAAGTTATGGTTGTTCAAAGTTGGAATTCAACCATAGTCAATGTCAATGATGATGTCATCATCTGTACATGTGACATCAACATAGTGTACCAGGGTGATGTCAGCATGATGTCAAGATGATGTCAACATGTTGACAGGGCACCACTCATGTGGTGACACGTGGAAGGAATATTTGGCCTTTTGGGTAGCTATTTGTACATATTGGTGAGTGTCATGTGGCACCCCTAGGTGATTCCATGTTGTACCACCTAGAGGGAACCATGTGGCAGCCCGATAGAGTGACATGTGGCCTGTTAACCGAGACAACACATGGGTAGGTGACTAAACAGGACTCAACAAATGGCAAGGAGCCACATGGCTCAATCAATGGGTGCCACGTGGCATCTTGAAAATGCCCAAGGAGGGCTAGGCAATGAAAAAACAAATATATATATATATATATATATATATATATATATATATATATATATATATATGGCCATCAAGCTAGCCAAAGGTCCTCCATATATGACCCCCTTATCTAGTCAATGACTCCCATTTTCAGCCAGAGATAAAAAACACCGGCCGGGGGTACACAAATTCCGGCAACGGACCTGGTGTCAGGTCCATGATTCCATCCCATCAAAGGAATGGCACCAAAAATATCCACAAGAGGTTTTAACCATGCAACAACTATAATCCAAATATGGTGGAGGTTAAATCATATGGTGGTCATATATTGTTTCAATGCTACCAAATATTTGTGCGAATATATATGTGTTATATATTTTTATAACATTGTTATAACAAATGGATAAAAGGGGAGGCCCATGGGTTTGACCCCGAGGCCTCCCCCCAACCATATGCCTTAATTACCCAACCAACAATCGATTGAGCTACCAACTTTATTGTTTAATCCGCCCCAAAATCTTATTTTAAACTCAACCTTTTCCAGAGCTAGGGGGTTCGTGTCCAACCAAACAGTGGATCATTTTTCCATGCAAAGAGCATTTAATGCAAGTACTATACGGACTACACAGGCATGGATTACGAGGCAGAGAGACTAGCGGGGGCCTAGAGGTGATTTTGTCCGTTTGAGACAATTTTACAATCGATTTTGCACTACTCCTTTCCACGAGTCCATCGGTGATGTCTATTTTTGCATCTGGGCAATAGATCTGAAGGTCATTTTCAGACTTAAGGTATAATGATGCATTTATGAAAATTTTATTTTGAGAATAATATAAAGCCTCTCCACTTTGAAGTAGGGCTCGAAGACGTAGTCCATGTTGGATAAACTTTGTTATCATGTCTTGTGTTCTTTCTCTTCTTCTCTTGTTTTCTCCATGATTATGTTCTCTTTATGTATTTTGCACATAATATTTTAAATTCATGCTCTTAATTTAATTCATGTGATTTCATCAACTCAAATATCTTAGATCAAGTTGGTATCAAAGAAGTATTCTTTGACTTGAATTGCAAGTGTGAATGCTTACTAGGGCCAAGCTCAAAAAAGGTGAAAGAAAACTTAAGACTCTCAACCTAGATATTGGACGTGCAACTCAAGGAAGGAAAATGGATGATGAAGAGAGGTGTGCCAAGCATGAACATAACTTTCACAATATCTTTTACTAGATGTCATACATGGTAGAAATATTGTATGCAGATTACGAGAAGAGGGATGCAAAGAAGGAGAATAAGAAGAAAGTTAAAGAAGAGGATAATGCTTCAGTGAACCACAGGAGTGGACGAGATCCTCCTGAGCCTCCATCACCATATTCAATTTCAATCTCTTCTTACTCTTCCTCTCATTTTCATCATTCTCATCATTCTAGTTTTCATCCAAGTACTTCTAAAACGCCATTGTTGAAACTAGATGTGAAATTTAATTTGTCCATGTTTAATAGAGAAGCTAATGCAGATAAGCTTAATAATTGGATCAGTTAAATTAAATTTTACTGTCGTGTACAATAAATTGAAGAGGAAGAGGTGAAGATCCAGTTGGATTCTCTTCGGCTGGAGGGCACAACCATTATTTGGTGGGAGAGAAAACTTTAGAAAGGCAATAAGCATAATGATAAACTCCTTTCTTCATGGTTTGAATTTATATATGTGTTGAAAAAGAAAATTTATCCACTGGGTTATGTTCAAAAGGTCATGATGGAATGGAAAAATCTAAGACATGGTAAAGGTCAAAGTGTTCAAAGTTTTGCAGAGGAATTCAGGAAACAAGCACTTGCATTAAATGTTCCTTTAGATTATCATGAAACTTTGATGAAGTATATTGGTGCACTCCATAGTTACATTCGACATACGTTTTTATTGTTTAACCCCACAAACTTAGATGAAGTGTGTGTGAAATAAACTCACCTTGAAAGCAGGGGAAAGAATGTAGAAGAAGATCACAAGCATTCAAAAGACTATTTCAAAAAGAAAGGAAAAGGGAAGGATACGAGAACAACTACAACAAAGAGAGAGGGAGAAAATTCATCTTGCTCTCATTGTAAAAAATATGGGCATGATGATGAGGATTGTTGGAAGCTACATCCATAGTTAAGACCAAAGTGATTTGGTGGCCAACGGAAGAAGAAAATTGTTGCTACCATGCAACAATACTTTGGTTTTGATTTCGGTGATGATGAAAAGATCACAATAGTTGGATTACAAGGTAAAGTTTCCTTGCATGTTAGTTCAAGTTCTAATATTCCATCTCTTTAAAATGATGAAAGAAGAAGTGAATTATTCCACATAAGATTAGTGACAAAACACACGAAAGGGTAAACTTTGTTTGATCCAGGCTCACAAGTTAACTTGGTATCTAAAGAAATTATAAAGAAATTGGGATTAACCACAACAACTCACTAGAAACCTTACCCTCTTGGTTGGGTACATGATAATTCAAAACTTCAGGTTACCAGTCAATGTATATTGAAGTTTTCTATTGCTTCCAAGTTGATAGATGAGGTTGATTTGGATGTGGATCCTTTGGATATCCGTGGTATTTTTTTAGGGAGTCCTTATCTTTATGATAGAAAAGAAATCTTCTTCTAGAAAGAGAACAAATACCATCTCACTAAAGATGGAGTGGAGTATATTGTTATATCTCACATCATGGAAGATAACCCATCACTTATCAGTGTAGGTCAAATGAAGAGAGCTATACATACCTGTAAGAACCTTGTGCTTACGATTGCAGAAACCAAAGAGCTTGATAAGTATAATAATTTCGATGCTCTTAATCCTTTGGATAAAAATTAAATACTTGAGATGAGACAAGTCTTTTAGTGGGGACGCAGACAAAAGAGGGCCTTTGACACTTTGGAAGAAAAGATCAACCCTGCACCAATACTAGCTCTACCAAACCTTCAAAAACCATTCAAGTTTGCAACTAATACCAATGTAGATTCCATGAGAGCGGTGATACTTTTTAGACCTAGTTTTGCATATACTGTTTTGAAGAATGTTCATGTTAGCTATGTTGGAAAATATGTTATTGACGAAGTCTTCAAAGACGTATTTGAGAGACTAATCTATGGCTTGCGGGTGAAAATATTTTGGTTGCATGACAAACTATTCTACCACTTGGGTAAACTTTGTATACCTGCCATTGTAAAAATGCATGTAATTGGAGAAGCTTACACTTCTCTTGTATTTGGGAATTTTGGGGTAGAGAGGATTGTAATGTATTTACTGAGGTTATGTTTTCCTCGAATGAATGTAATTGTAACCATGAATGTAAAGCAGTGTGTTTTGTGCATTTTTAATCCCACTAATGGAAATTTTGGGTTGTACACACCACTCTTTATTCCTTCTCGTCCTTGGAAGAGTATCTCCTTGGATTTTGTAGGGGGGTTTCCTATGTCGAAAATGGGTCATGAATACTTTCATGTAGTAGTGGATAGGCTTATCAAGACATGTGTCTTTATGCTATGTAACAAGTAGATCACTATTGAGCAAGTTGCTCACCTTTTCTTTCAGCATGTATGGGTCCATATTGGACTTTCCACAATCATTATTTTGGATCGATGCATTCGATTCCTTGGTAATTTTATGTGGAGAATGATGGACACCAATATGAAATGGAGGATTTCTTTCCATCTACAGACCGACGATTAGACAAAGGTTGCAAGCAGGAACAATGGTTCAATTTTTTTGAGATTACCACAACAAACATCCCGAGTTGTGGTATGATCAGATACAGTGTATGCAACATGCACTCTTCACCATATTGGAGAGAATTGGCACAAATACCTTTCGAGATGTACCACCAAATATGAAAATACACTCAGTTGTAAACATGAAACTTTATGAGCCTCCAATGATCATGGATCAACAAAAGAGTGTTTCAGTACCGTCAGTGGACGCATTTGCTCCTGAATACTTGGATGAGTTAATAGAAGATATCGTCCTGGACAGAAGGAAAAGGATTTCACATAGGGGTGATCTTCAAGTGAGCCTAAAGGGCACAGATCCAAGTAAAGAATGGTCATTCGAGAAAGAGAAAATGAACGAGAAATTCCCTCACCTTCCTGGATATTGATGAGGCTTTTGGAGGCCCAAAATCTTCTTAATGGGGAGGAATGATCCAGGAGGATCTAGAAGGGAAAACATTCAAATTCCTCAAATCTCATAAAAAAAATGGCACCAAGTCGAAGAGCTCATCAATATCTTTTTGTTGGTGTAAATAGCTCATCAAACAAAGTTTGAACAGAAAATTTATTGTTGGTCAAAGTCGAAAGTCAACCCTAGTCAAAGTCAACGATGATGTTATTATATGTACATGTGAGATCAACAGTACGTACTAGGGTGACTTCAAGTTGACTTTAGTATGTTGACATGGAACCACCCAAGAGGTGACATGTGGTAGGAAAATTTGTCCTTTTGGGTAGCTACTTGGACCTATTGGTGAGTGCCACGTGGTATCTTGACAGAGAAACATGTGGCATTCTGATTGGGATGACACATGGGTAGGTGAATGGACATGACCCAACAAATGGAAAGGAGCCACATGTCCCAATCATTAGGCACCACGTGGCATCCCAGAAACGCCCAAGGAGGGCTAGAAAACGACAAAACAAAAAAATATATAAATATGATTGTTAACCCTCCATATCCGACCCCCTTATCTAGTCAAGGACCCTCATTTCTGGATAGAGTTAAACAAACTAGTGGTTGGTACACCAATTCTGGCGACACACCCCGTGTCAAGTCTATGCTTCCATCCCATCAAAGGAATGGCACCAAAAATATCCGCGGGAGGTTTTAACCATGCAACAACTATAATCCAAATATGGCGGAGGTTAAATCATATGATGGTCATATAATGTTTCAATGCTACCAAAAACTAGTCCGAATATATATGTGTTATATATTTTTATAAAAAATGTATAAAAAGGGAGGCCCGCAGTTTTGACCCTGTGACCTCCCCCAACCATATGCCTTAATTACCCAAACAACAATCGATTGAGATACCGACTTTATTGTTTAATTCGCCCAAAAATATTATTTTAAAATCAACCTTTTCCAGAGCTCGGGGGTTCGTGCCCATCCAAATAGTGGCACATTTTTCTATGTAGAGAGAATTTAATGCATGTATTGTATGGACTGTAGAGGCATGAATTATGAGGCAGAGAGCTCAAAAAGGGCCTAAAGGTGATTTTTTCCATTTGAAATGAATTTATAGTCGATTTTGCACCACTCATTGCCATGAGTCCACTGGTGATGTCTGTTTTTGCATCTGTGCAACAGATATGAAGGTCATTATCATACTTAAGGTATAATGATGTATTTATGCCAATTTTATTACTGACAATAATATAAATCCTCTTCACTTTGAACCAGGATCCAAAGACGTAGTCCATGTTGGATGAACTTTTTTATCATGTCTTGTGTTCTTTCTCTTCTTCTCCTCTCTTCTCCATAATTATGTCCTCTTTATGTATTTTGCACATAAGATTTTAAATTCATGCTCTAAATCTAATCCATGTAATGTCATTGAAGTAAATATCTTGGATCAACATATCTTCAAACACGTGGCCACAAGTAATGGCACAGACAAGATAAGAGGTCATGTATAATTTCCAAGTCTTTTTAAAGTTATTCAGTTGGAAATAAATTTCACTTGAAATGAGATAACCCTAATCTATAATGGCCTTTTCATGCAAAGCATAATGCATGGAATATACCACATTTTTTGATATAAACACAGTGGATTCTATACCAATAATATGGGAAAACAACCATGCAAATTATTTGTATGGGTACTTTAATGAATTTACCTCGATTTTGGAAGCACCAGAGTTACTGCTTGGGTCCTTTAAATAATTGCTTAGAAACAATTTCCCTCCTTTATGCTACTTCAGAAATTCGTCAACCTCTTCATTTTTTAATCATAAAGTAGGTGTAGGGAGTCATAACATTCTAGAGAATGTTTAAGGAGCTAGAGATATAGGTTGATGTCTCAGAATTGAACTTGTCTGCACACCATTGAACAATTTCCTTGAAGTCTATCACCTCAAGAACACAACCTACTAATGTTATTCTTGAGGTCCAAATTAAGTTCCTTTCCTTCTCTACTACATAGAGTGCCTTGTAATAATTGTATGCTCTAGACCACTGAAACTCTTGATTCTCATTCCCGAGTGTGTTTGGTGTATCTCCACAATACAACTCATTTTTCTTACTGGATATTATTTTTCTTATTTTGTCTTTAACAATAGGTAGTGCTATTGTCGATATTTATAGCTTGGAAAATCAGTTCTTACATAATTTACCATGTATTGTCCTAATATTTCAATCAATCATAAATCTTTCTTTTAATATTGCCAACTTACATGAATTTTGAATTTATTGCAAGTTTTAACAAATGTTTTATGAAATTAATAACGGTATTATGCTTACACAGATGACAATTGATGTGGCAGGGGAAATAAATTTGATGGGAAGTGGTGATGTGATGTCATGTTGGAAAATGTTAAGTATGAAAGTGAAAAATGATGAATGGGAAGTGAAAATTGTATAACATGGAAATGCAGACCTGCGAATGTGGATTTGAGGAAGGGTAAGGAGGTCTGCATCGAGATTGAAAAAATGGTAAAGTATTGAAAAAGGTCATTTTGTGAATTGAATAAGTAAAAGGTGTGTTTTGGAGAATGCAGATATGTGGACCTAGGGACTAGAAAAAGGTTATTGTGTAGTGAATAGATTTGCATATGCTTTTTTTTTTAAATTGACTAAGTGTTGAAAAAGTGACTTTGGACGACTTTGGACCTGTAGACCTGTAGACCTAGGGACTCAAGGAAAAATGTTAGTGGGTGATATGTAGCTCCGCAGTCGCATTCCAAGAAAATGACTAAGTATAAAAAGGTGAAAGTGCATTTTGGAGGACGCGGATTAAGAGGTGAAAAAAGTATAACGTTGAATGTAGACCTGCAGAAGTGCATACCTGGAGTCATGGAAATGGGTAAAAGTAAAGAATTCCATCCCTGCATTGCTTGAAAATTGTATAAGTGTTGGGGATCCAAAAGAAAGAAAACATCTAAGGAAAGAAAAATAAAAACAGAGGACGGATTTTATGGGTAATAATATGAAAGCAAAAAAATTGACTACGAACATGGATCAAAATTTGGCTCCAACTATGGGACAATGACCCCCCGTAGGTTGTTGAGATCCCATAATATTTTTCATTATGGAAAATGGAGTCAAAGAAAAAAAAAGAAATCATATTAATGCTTCATATTAATTAGTGCTTCATATTGATTCCTTTTTCAACCACTCCTCGAAATACTCCCTTAAAAGTGCTACAGTTATTTCATGCCTCGTTTTAATTTCAAATAATTAATTTTCAAATTCCCTCAAATTCATCTTTGACTCATGCAACATGTCATTGACTTCATCATTCCTATTGATATACCAGACTCACTATTTTTCAACTTCTTCTTCAGAAAATTCTATAGTTTCGGTAAATTCATTTTACTAAGAAATTTTAATGCACCAAGTTGTCCCATTAAATATTATTTTGATAAAATCATGGTATCCATCAATAAATTGGGGCCATTACGTTCCTTTGTAAGATCCACAAGTTTAAGAAACAAAACACTCTTTTTATTTCTCAATACATCACTTTCATTTATCATTTCTTTTAATTCTTTAATTCTTCTTAGCCAACATGCTTTAACTTGCTTCATCTAGTAACTCGAAGGAATTTTTTGTTCTTTTCTATGAGATTCAATTAAGCTCAAGACTTTAGTTGTGAATGTATTGACAACTTCTTTGTAAAATCCTTCATCATTTTCTAGGTCCTTTTGCAGGTATTCCTTGAAATTATGTATTCTTGATGAAAATCTAGCAATACTTTGAGAAAGCTCCCAAATTTCTTGGATTATATCAATTCTCTTATGTATGGCATCACCAACATATTTCCTTATAGCTTGTACTAAGATTGATGAGCCTTTATATTTTCTATTTCTTTTAGGGGAATTCTCTAACACAAGTGCATGTTGGATTGAATTCAAAGGTTTGGGAAACAGTGGCCTTGCTTTTAAGGCAACTTCTAACTCTTTTATCCTCCTCTTCAACTCTGAATTTTCTTTTTCCATTTTATCAATAGATTGCTTCAAATCTTCTCCAGTATCCCCGTGGAAGTCTGCATTTTTTTAAAGTGCAAATCCATGAAGGTCAATTGAAGATGTCCATTTTTATGATTAAATTTTATGTTTAGTATTTAATTTTTCCAATAACAATTTCTTAGTCTCAAAATTGTAGGTCATGTGGTGCAAACTAACAAATTCCTCCTCAAATATTTTATGATCTTGGGCAATCATGGCATAAAAAATTTCTCTAGTTTCCAATAGTCTCTACGCATACCAATTAGGCTCTTCAATGATCCTGTCTATATCCATTGCGTGTGGAATTTCCTGGGTTTCATGTCGGCTCAATCATGTCACTGATGCATTCCTTTTTCTTTTGATATAAGTATATGCAACATGATATTTTTCAATATTTTTTCAAGGTGGGTATTTATCACTACCATCATATAACCCTCTAAATAATGCTTTTCTCATCTCCATTCCACTGGTTCTATTCTTTGTTCTCGATGGATTACTCCTTTGGGATTTTGTTAGCAAATTAGGGTTTTGATTCGTCACTTCCTTGTTGTGTTTTTTGTGACCTTCATTAATGTTATTTATTTCTCCCATGTCATTTGAAACTTGGTATGTCGTGATTTCAGGGAGATATAGGTTATCTTCACCACCCTCCTGAAACTGTTCAACTTTAGTGAAATTTGAAGAGTACCCTACCAATTCCATATGCACAGTAAATTTGTTATTTGGTTCAAAACACTCAACAAATTTAGCTTCTTTTAAGCCCAATTGTTCATGATGTCTTGCCAACTTGTCGAGGTGGGTTGTATGTTTAACAGTAAATTCCCCAACTTTCCAAGGTAGGGGTATGAATTGTTTGTTCCTCTTATCATAGAAGAAATGAGCCCAAGTATTGTATTGCCTGCATATTTCCTTGGAAAAAAATTTATTGGGTACATAAAAGAGGAGAAGAAAAGGCTTTTCTTCACTACCAAATAGTCCGGTAACAATGAATTCTTAGATATTTTAATAAATTCCTTTCCCAAAGAAAAAGGTCGTTGCTCCAATAGATACCTTTGGCATATTAGGACCAAAAATCATCCTTTTAATCTCTAAAACGAAATTATTATGAACTTGGTAGAAATTGTATTGAGCTTTGTGTCAGTAAAGGACCGAATACCATGCATAAATTTGTTATGCCAAACACATGGCCATAAGTAATGGCACAGATGATATAAGAGATCATGTGGAATTTCCGAGTCTTTTTAAAGTTATTCAATTGTAAATAAATTTCACTTGAAATGAGATAACCCCAATCTATAATGGTGTTTTCATGCAAAGAATAATGCATGTAATGTTGGATTACTGAAAGGGGGGGTGAATCAGTAATAG
>ML818422.1:69587-82272 GCA_009831015.1 Picea engelmannii | reverse complement strand
GAATAATCAGGAATATGAAAGGTAACTTCCTTGTCATATCCAAGTCCTGTTCTATTCTTGTTGTAGATGATTTCATCCCAAGGTCTAATGATGGGCTTGGAAAGAGTATTCTGAACCTGTTGCTTTGAAATCCATGGAAGTGGATTTACTGCATGTTGATGCATCATTGAAAGGTTTTCTTCACTGAAATCAAAAGAAAACTCTTGAAATGTGAGTTCATGAATAGATTCAACTTCCTCTGAAATTGATTATGAAGTTGTATCACTGTGTTGTTCCTTCACTGGTTGTTGATTAAAAACATCATCATCGTCATCTTTATCATCATCATCATTATCATCATAGAGAGGGTTGTTCTGAACAAAAACTAGTTCAGAAAACTTCAGTGGCTGTTGACTTTTGAGATCAGTCAATTTGTCATTCAATAGTTGGGATAGAGATTGAATAAGTCTAACTTTAGCTTGTGTCACTTGCAAACAAGTTAGCACTGATTGAAGAGTTGTTTTGTTCAATATCACATTGTTATCCTCAGTGGTGTTTATTAGAGTGTTCAGTAAATCTAATAATTCGAGACTTCGAGCCATTTCAAAAACACTAAATGAGGTCTCCTTGTGCAGGTAGATCCTGATTACAATTTGACTCGATAGAAGAAGGATTATATGCAATGTGCTCAATTGAATCACTTTCTATTCATGCTCACTTGAACTTTCCTTGCTTGAACTTACTTCCAAGAAGTTGAGGATGTCGGTTACCATCGAAAATGCATCCAAAAACTTGTGATGTTTTACAATGATTTGAGTTAAAATACTCAATCTTGTCAATTTGGACTCAAAATTATAATGACTCTAGGGTGTCAGGCTCAGCCAAAAATTCACCTTATGACAATTTCAATTCAACTCAACTTGATTTTAAAAAGACAAGTAAACTTACAAAAGGACAATTTGCAAGTTACAATAAATCCTGATTCTGAAGTTGAATTACTCTTGAATGTGTTGTCGATTCTTTTGAGTCTAGTTCTCCTTTTCTTACGAGCTTGACTTGTTCATTTCTTTAGTATTCTTTGTTGATGCTTGATTTGCATTACTTTTGCTTGAATGCATGTTCATGAGTAACATTGTGTTAGGGATTATGTGTGTTGCAAAAATTATAAGTTTGTTTATGTCAAAACTAGACAGTAAACTTACTCATAAGACAAGCATGAAAATTTTACCACAAACACACTACTCAAGGTGTACCTAATATCCCCTTATTCAATTTCAGATAGATCTAAGACACTTCAACACCAGAAAAAATGAACTTTTATTATGCTTAATACAATGAGCTCTTACACCTAAGAGCAATTCAATTTTCAATTACAATCTTTGTTACACATCTCAGAAAGAACATAAATATGTTCTTCCTTATGGATATACCTTCTTATGACATCTCACTACTCCACCTGGATTTGTCATGTGACCACTGACAACACCAACTACACGTGAAATTATCTAATCCTTTCATCGCAATCATCAATATTTCTACTAGAATATCGTCAACAATTTAAACACCAATATAGAGAGTACCATAAACACAATGGGTACAGTCACTTCTTGTAAAACTTGGCTCACCATGAAGGAATCAACCTCTTGTACCAATTTCCTGGATGCACTTTCCAGGCCATACAATGAATTCTTGATCTTGCAAACAAATCTTTTGTTGCGATCCTGAACACCTTTAGTGTTCCACCTCAAATATTGCATTTGAATACCTTAGCCCAATCTGACCAAGACTGCCAAATGAGCCTTCACTGCTCATCTCCAGGCACCATACAATAGAGTCTCAACACTCCACCTTGACATGAACATTCACTTGACCAAATCTGGCCAAGTCACCTAAGTAATTGTTCATCGCTTACCTCGAGGCCCATTTACAATGGAGTTTCACTTAGGCCTTAAATAGGCTTCATTACATGCAATATCATGAGACAAATACCCTCATATCACCTAGGCCTACTTCTAGACTTAATCAATGATTTACTAGGGGTACACATGCCTTTGTAGGTCTTATAGTCATATGCCCATTTACATATAATTGAAAATACAACTCCAAAAGAAAATGTTCATATGGTAACTTTACCATCACCAGGTTGTCATTTATCATCCCATTGCCATTTATCATCTCATCCTCTCACTTTTCCATTTCCATTTGCTCACATTTACAAATGTCACCAATACATTATCACTTCAATTTAATTGAAGTCTTCCCTAAGTGAATCATACACATACTTTAATACATAATTTAAGCAAGTTGGGATGCCTTTACAAAATGTCTATCGATAGATATTCCACGTCGTTTGTTTCTAGCACTTAGTCGCTATTGTTACCACATGACCCTTCATCCAAATCCTCTGTAGCAGGCGTCATCACTTCTTTTGTGTCAGTTGATGTGAGAGCTCTAGCACGTGGACGCATTTAGCCTTCGTTCCATTGAGTTTAGTTAGAGTCTGCCTCTTTAGTTTCAACACTATCACGGGCACCGACTCACCTTTGGCATTGTCTGTTTGGACTTAGCACCTCCAATTTTTCTCCTTCTTAGGAGAAGGGTTTATTGTGGCCGCTTCTTAGGGACTATCCATTAGAACAAAACATTTTGACTGTGGTGGCTCCACCTCTTCATGATGCTTTCCATCATGGTCCTTATCTGCTCATTAGAAACATCATTCTCCATGAAACTCACCCAAATATCAATCCACTCTGCAACCAGATAGTAAATCACCCTAGCAGAAATTGCAACCTCTAAGATCTGGCACTGAAATTATTAATTGCGCCAAGGAGATATACAAACACATTCTGTGCGTGGAAGCTCTGGTAACTAGATAAATGCCATGAATCAGGATAAATGCCAAAACTCATTCTTAATATTGAAACAATGAGAATCCTCACGCATTTATGCTCTTGCAGCACTGGATTATTTGGTTTGTGTAAGCTCACCAGAATCAACACTAGGCAGCCAACACTGACACCTTCACCACAAATCCAATCCATTTAGCTTGCTAATCGTTGAATATTCACCACGACCAATACAAGATTTCCTAGTGGTCGATGTTAAAGCACTTTTGCAGATGGGTAGCAGGCCTCAAGTTTCCAACATTGACTTTCACAATTGATATGGTAGAGCGACTGATCACATCATCAACATGGAGGATCATCTTAGCATATTAACTAAACAAACTAGAACAACCTCTCTTTTTGACACTCGGCCTCGCCAAACATCTGCTCCAATTTCTTCTCTATCTTCTCTGTTTGGCGCTATTCTTCTTTTCCAGCTATCAATGACCAATCAACGGATTGCCACCAGATCAAGGAAGTTTCCATGCTTTTCACCCAAGACAATTTCAAAAACTTCTATCTCACCATGAAACAACTGCATCCCAATTTCGAAGGCATTCTAGAAAGCCTCGCTAGCAATGGCAACCTCCGTTCTCAAGGCCAATGTGAAATTGGGGAACCTGGCCTCAGTTCTCTGGTGTGAAATTGGTCAGTTCTCAAAGGTCTGGGCAGTTCCTCAACATGATGGGTAGTCACTCAACACGATGGCATTTGAATTTCATGGCAGTGTGGACAACAACGAACTGGTGTGTGGACAACAGCGATCTCCAACAGCAACAACGATCTGATCTTCGCAGGGATTTGTCTCACCTTCAATTACTATCTGGACTATCTCTGGTGCTCGGGTAGGTGCACAATCCAGGCAGGCGTACCCTCCCTATTAACTAACCTATCTTCAAGGTGGACGAACCAAACAACGATTCAATATGTAACAACAACAGTGATTTGGGCACACTCCACATCAATGATCTTTGACAACGATTGGATCTCCTCTACACGGGCGAATTATCCATGCTGTGACTCCTACACCAAACTTTTCAGATCTTCTCCTACTCTTTCCGCTACAACTTCTCATAGATAGCATCTCACTGGGCAACAATTAAACAAACAGAAAAAAAATGAAGGCTTTCATAGGTATTGCTCACTCACAACATAAATCACTCACTCACACGACGCAGATCTACAAATAAAAAAAAATACTGATGCAAAAAACTCACAACAATCTACTCTTACAAGATTAAGGAATACTACCTCTCATTCTATCATATTCCTGGGCACTCCTGTTAGGGAACTAATCCCATTCTAGCTCTGATACCAATTGATAAAATCTAGACAAGAAGAACAACATGGCGGAAAACGCTCACTAGCCAACACACATTGTATTCACTCCAATGTTACATATTTATAGTACAATGGGTGATGCCACCTCATAGAGATATTTTATCTAGATCCTAAAATCATGCATGATGACTAGGCTAGGCAATCTTAACTAACTCATTAGTCATCACTTGAGGATATATTACTAATATCCTAAATGAATAATACAAATATAGGTGACAATTTAGACTTAGTGATTGGTAAAGGTAATCCATAGGCTAACAAAAATGTGTAAAAACAGAGAGAGGTTTTTTTTTTTTGAATATGTCCTTGACAAAAACCTCTCTTGGTTTTCAAAAATTCACTTTTAGTTATTAGGAAATCATGAAAAGAAAACATGTATAAAACAGGAAAAACAAAGTATTTTATTTCTTGAAAAACTAGGCCTCTAAGAGAATTGAATATATACAAAACCATAATGTATATTTAGAAACTAAGAGAGGTTATTGTTTTTCAATATGTCCTTGGTAAAAACCTCTCTTGGTTTCCAAAACTTCACTTACAGTTGTTAGGAAAACACAAAACAAAAATATGACTAAAACAGGAGAAACATAGTGTTTTATTTTCTGAAAGTATAGGCCTCTAAGATGATAGAATATATCACAAACCATAAAGTATATTCAAAACATGAGAGAGGTTATTGTTTTTTGGTATGTTATGAACACAAACATCCTATAGGTTTCAAAATTACTTTCTCATTGGCTCAGAATCCCAGCTTGAAGTTGGTTACTCAAAACTTGCAAAAGCACAACGTGGTCTTTGAGAGGTATTTTGGAGGCCTTCCCAGAGGATTTTTGGTCTGAGAGTGGTATGGTTGGAAATTTTATAATGTATTCTACACAATGGAACCATCAAGCACTGCAAATGCCTTCTCCAACCCTCTGAAAAACTGACTTGAAGTCAAACTGTCCAAATGTGCAGAAAACCCTCCTATAGCAACTGTATTTGGGGAATTTCTATCAAATGATAAAACCTGTGCATAAACTGAAGGAGATTTTTGTTTATTGGTATATGATTGACAAAAACCTCTTTCACTTTTGTCAAATTCATATTCCTTAATTCAGAAACCAATTTCGAAGTAGAACTTTGACGAAGACAATTATCTGAAAATTTATGACAAGGAATGATGATATGACCACGATGAAGATTTATGACCTTTGATGAGTGGAGGGAGTAGTATTGACACCTAGACACACCAATGAAAATTTTACAACCAAGATATGTCAAATTGTATTTGAGAATTTTATTTTGAAAACATAACAATTTGACCTAATAATCATATCAATCACATGAAAGAGTAAATTTGATCACTGGTGACTGACAAAACTGACAAATACTAACAAAAGGCTTGGTTTGTACTGGTAGGCATGGTGAACAGGAGAATTTTTATTGTCTATCATTAATATGTAAGAATTCAAACAATTGATCCTCTTTTCATAAGCTTGGAATACATATGACAGTAAGTATTTAGCAGTTGTAATCGTTCTGTATTTGTCACAAAGAGTAGTTAAGTATAAGCAGTCTTCTATAGAATAAACATAAAAATGCACAGGAGCTTATAAAACACACAATGATGTCAGCAGTATATAATTTAGCATACCAATACAAAAAACTACTGATATAATATCCCAAGACTTTGTAAAAAGACAGTATGACATAATTTTGACAGAAATCCTCCTTCCTCTTCTCATTGGTTTGCTATAAAAATGGGCAATGCTTAGCATTTTTAGATCAGGAAAACTCCCCCCAGATCGAAGATATGGAATGTCCTCATGCCATGAATTATAAATAGGCTTCTTGGTCTTTTTTCCTGATGAGGCTGCAGAGGTATCAACAGATTTCTTGGACTTTTGGTCTGGTAAAGGAATAGCTTGAGCATGAGGGTTTGGGTGGAGTAACAATCCCTAGATCAAGAGTCTTCTTGCTAGTCTTGATTGTAAGATGAGGGTTTTCAAATTGGTAAATGAACTCATCCCATGTTTTCTCCCATTTTTCCAACTYGGGGAAGACAAGTAGTTTGATAAGGTCATGGTGAAATAGGTTGTTGTGGGGATTGGTTACATGTTTCCTCATTTGGGAAGGCATATTCTCTAGAATMTTCAAGAAGTAAAAGGGAAAGTTACAATGGCTTATTGAACGRAAAGTGAGMTAATAATTGAAATTGATAGGCTTTAAAGATGGAATATCTACCTTCATATGTAATCAATCGGGTGATGACTATGAGAGGGTTGATTAGCTCCTCTTTTATCCACTCCTTGGAGTATCCATTAGCTCCAGAGATGTTCTGAAATTCAGTTTTGAAAACCYTGTTATAGCTTKCTCTTGGMAACATGTGGTGTTTAAATCAGAGGTCTCCAACTCTTGGGTGCTTTGTGGTTGAGGCAATTGATTCCTCAGAGGCCACAAACACAGTGAATAGGAATTGAGGGAGGCTAAGAGTGTTCCATTGTTGTTGATTTTTCCACCATGCTCACTCAATCCACTTGYATAGAACATGTAATGTCAAAACCTACAATGGACAGGTTATAGCAAGCATAAAACATGTATTTTCAGACCTACAATATGCATCATGTAATGGAAGATAAACCGATAAAGAGTGGTTTGATAAGTGTGTGTTCAGTAGTTTATAGCACACATGAGTTAAGAATTTCAAAAATAACATGACTACCAATGTAATAACTTGTATCATGGTAATAATACAAGAATTCTTGCAAAGACTTATTTCTCTAGGCAATAATCATTTGTCAGCTCACRAACCCCTCCCCCACACCTAAGTATTGTCACACCTCACAATCAAAAGTATAGGAAACCAGYCAATATCCCCCAATAGCCGAAGATTTATAGTATGTCAAGTGTAGAAAYAAATTTCACAAATTGTTCTGACGAGACAGTTAGGAGATGGCCCCACCTATAGGATAAGAAATCCTATATATAGATAAGAAGAGGTAGGTAAGAGAGTTTCAAGATAGTCTTAGAGCTATTTCCCAATGGYAATTTTATGGAGTTCATTAACCTTAGCTTAACCACATATACTTCATGTCAACTTTGTCTGCAAGTAATGTCGTACATCAGGACAAGTTAAAATTTATTATTTATTTTTTTGTTAGATTACCATCCTCGCTAGGTAGAATGCCCCACTGCCARCAAGCTTGTTTAGTACTCCGACAGGTTTACCTAGTCATACCACAGGTCGGTACCCGCTKCCAGCAGACATGTTCAGTATCTCGACGGGTTAGCCTCTTAAATCCTCAGAGACTATCCCTCCATCTTTTTAAAATTTTAGTATAAGATTKCTTTATGCAATAAGATGGGGGGATAGCTCTGAAAACAACTTTTTCTTTCTCTCGTTTTTTTTAATTAGGATGGTATTTATGTTAGAGGATGAMTTTTCATTATATTATTAATGATTKTCCCGATGTAAGGGGTACTTAAGCGGACATGGCCTATCTAAATATATGATATAATCAAGCTATTTAGTGTGTAGTGGATGGTACCATTGAGAAAAAAYAGAAAGGCATCTCTAGGCTCAACTCACTTTCTTCTTTTGTAATTATTGTGAYGTTTCCATGACTAAATGCTAATTATACCTCCTTGTTACTCTTTGATAAAGAAACTTGACTCRCATACTTAGGTTTCTTGGAAAAACTGTACGAGAGACCTCTAGGCTTGATGGTTACRGTGTCACTTCCTTATATAGTGGTGAAGGTTTTCAAGAGCAATTGCTTCTTAATATGCCTTAAGAACAAGAAGAYGAAAATCTTTGCAAAAACATGGCTAACTACAACAAGTCATTATTCATTTGATTCTTAGTAGATAACAAGGTCCAAGTGTAACAATGTTTTTGAAGAAAATCCTTCTTTTCTATTTCCTTGGAATTGTCTACCCTTGGTGACATAAATACCTACAAAGATTTCTAAAACTGTTTGCCAAATCCACACTCTAAAATATAATAAACTAAGGAGATCAATGAGATCAAGTCATAGGAACATGTATCTCATAGTTGTTTTATTAAAATAAAATGTAAAATGAGGCTGCATTAGACTTCTAAGCTAAACTAACAACATGCATATTTTATTTACTATCCTACCCTACCTAAAAAGAAAGGGAAAATCTTTATTCAAGTATAAGAACTCTTCCAATGTAACCATGTGCGGAGCAAGATAAGAAACATACTCATATCCATATATGAAAAATTTACCGCAGTGATTACCTTGATAAGAAGAACCAAGCAACCTACTTATTTTGGCATCAGAAGGTGTTGAAGAAGAGAATAGTATTGTGGCTTGAAACCAAATTTCAATGTAATCTTGATGTTCATCAACAGTAATTTCTATGCTCTCCTTCATCATGCTATGCATATCCTCTTCTTCTTGATTATTGATTTCTGAAGTACATGAAGGATTTGCTGAGATGGATCTTGAGAACTCCTCAATGTTAGGTCTTAATGATTTCTCTCTATTGGATGTAGTCCATAATTTTTCATCTTCCTTTGCATTTTGGAAAGGAAAATCATTTTGTAGCTCATAGGACCTTGAATCTTCTAATATTTTTGGAGAGGTAGACAAGTTCTTGGTTGCTGCCAAAATATGTTCTTCTTAAAAGGAAGAAATCCCAGTTGCTACTAGGATTTGAGAAAGTTCCCTCAAGCTAATGGTTGCTTCTAAGTTCATCTTTCCATTTGATAAAACTTGGTTCACACAAAGATGATGTCCAAAAAGTTAGGATCTCCTGATGGTGGTGTAAAATAAAAGGTTGTATTTTTTGGTTCTGTGGAAGGCTCGAGTGGTCTTGCCTCCTATCCCAATACTACTACTGCTTCAATTTTTTGTTCTATAGTGCTCCCTGTTTTAGTCTCTTTTAGAGACTACTTTAGCTCTTTGGGTTGATCTAGCTCCTATTTTTTCGGTATTGTTCTACAGAGCTTAAGAGTGGAATGTTCCTTCCCCCAAAGAGATCGGAAGGAACCTTGTCTGAAAGGTCTGATTTAGATTTAATGTATCTATTTTGTGGGTCTCTAGGCCTATTCATAAAAAGAAATCAAAAACAAAAGAAAAAGGTACCATTTGGTTTCTAGGTCTATTCATGAAAGAAAACAAAAAGAAAAAGAAAAACTACCATTGGGTTTGGGGGAACTTGCTATAGCAGATGCGCAGGTTCTTACCTCTCATCTTAAAGTTCCCCCGCCACCAAGATAATGATAAGGTCTAAGGATGATCTATTTCCTAACTACTTCTTACCTTGAGACAACTCCCTGGCAATGACACCAAAATGTTAGGTGATTTATATGTACTAAAAAAGACACTAAACTACCCTCAATTAAATTGTCAACCCGGGGTAAGTAAACTTAGAGTTGTAGAAAAATATATGCCAAAGGTAAAAGGTTGGTAGGAGTATAGTCTAACTAAGGAAAGAAACTATCTAAGGCTAATCTACTCAGGCAAACCTATCTAATGAAAAAACCCTACTAAGCAAAATGAAACTAGGTAACCTAAGTACTTTTGGGTCAAGGATCGATGGATGGTTCCTAAGAAAGCAAGTAAAACCCTATGTAAAGCAAACTAGTTCAACAATAAGCAAAAGCAAACCACTAATCATAATAAGCAAATGACAAAAGAAAACTTCTTTAACTTTCCAACCTACATCCAATGAGAAACTACCCTATGAAAGAAAATAAATAAGAAAGTAAGAAAAAACACATATCTAACCTATTAAAGCAAATAGACAAGTAAGCAAAGACACCTAACTAACCTACTAAAGAAAAAGACAAGTAAGCAAAGGCAACTAACTAACCTACGAAAGCAAAACACAAATAAGCAAAGGCAACTAACCACTGCAAGCAAAAATTCTCATTGAACAACTATATAGCCTAAGAGGCAAGTGAACTAAATGCCTAATGCAAAACTATTTCTAATGCGTGAAAGGAAATCTAAATGCTCAATGCAATGCATGAAAGGAAATCTATTCTATTGAAAGCAATAAAGGGGAAACTATCTCTTCTATGAAAACATTAAACTGTTTTCTAATCTATGAAATTGAAATGCATTCTATACTAATATAAGAAAACTTATGCTATACTAAATTCAATCATTAACTACAACTTGAAATTGCAATCTAAGTTTAAGAAAGAAATTGCATAACATAAACTAAACTAGCTCTGTCTTAATAATTCAAATTGCAGAAAGGAAAAATACTCATAAACAAAATTTAAAGACTATTTCAGCATATGACAAGAAAGAAAATAAGCAACTAAATGACGAATTAAATAAATAAAACTAAATGGCAACTAGATCAACAAACTAGAATTGAAAACTAAAGACTAATGACTATCCATCCACCGAAACCTCGTTAAAGAAAACATAAACTCAAATTTCTGTTTTATTCTATTTCAAACTCTATTTTAAACTAGATTCTACAATCGAAAATCAAAGCATAATCTAACATGTAAATGCGTGTGGGGTTAGTGTATGAATTTGAAAACTCATTCCTAATTATAAAATCAATGCATATTAACAAAAGGCCTCCATACTAACCTGCAAAAGAGAATTAAAACAGTTAAACTACAATAGAAAATTAAAGAAATGAAGGAACAGTTCATGTATTGGAAATAAAGAGACATCTAAGCTATGAAATGCATAAATAACACAGAGAACAGTTACCAGAATACTAGTGGGCCCCCTAGCAAGTCATGGTCACCTCTAAAACGCACACCACGAGCTCAGCAAAATGATTTCACCATTAAAGCTTGAAAAACGCAGTCTTATACAATTCTGGCAATCGAAAAATGCAAAAACAAAATAAAACGTTTTTATCTCTATCCTCTACTTTGTCTACTGCTCCTTAGCTATTGTATGACCACCACAGTGGTATTATAAGATTTATAGACCAAGTGGTCGACCACAAGAGGTTCAAACCGCTTCTAAAATTGGTAAATTTCATTAATGGTGCCCTAACTGCCGAAACTAAGTGAGCCAATAATCGCCTTCTTTGGACAACTGAAATTGAGTTGTCTTGAGCTTAGTAGCTGAAGGGGGTGATCATGAAGAAAACCCATGTGCCTGATTTTTCCATCACTGGCCGCCAATTCCATAACTGCCAACTCGCCTTGCATTTTTATGCAATACTGGGTGCCGGAACAAGTGCCAGAACGAGTGCAAGATCAAGTGTCGGATCAAGTGTCGGAACTGAGAACCACAAACTTCTCTTAATCCGTTCACAATTTCAGGAAACGACCCTTTTAGGACCTAATTGGGCATACTACGCACAAAACCCATGTGCCTGATTTTTTAGATTCCACTTCATCCTCCAAAAAATTAATGTTTAAGTTTGTTTCCTGTAATAGTGTTGGATGAAGTACTGGACGGAGTGTTGGATGGAAAAACACCTTGTGATTCTGCCCTGTAACACCAAAATAACACGAATTAACTCTTGGAAATCATAGAACATGATGAATTACACTTGATTTAATCATTAAACATGAATTACATGTACCTTATGCCGATCATACCATTTTATCATAAAATTCTCCAAAAAGATCCTTCAAAAAGATGAAAAACACATGTATACATATGGAAAAAGTGTATAATAACCGTCATGAAAATGATCATATCTCGGGCCCAACAACTGTTGTAGGTAGGTGGACCACTTCTGATGGCGGTCATTCTATAACTTTCCGTGTGTATGTATGAACTGTAGAGGCTTGTGATCAGTGTGGATGATCATCTCCTTTCCCATAATGTAAATTCTAACCTTGTACAATATCTATTGCAAACTGATATTCAAAAAAGAACAAAAAAGATACAATGGCAAACACAAACATTACACAGATATTTTTCACCTGGAAACCCAAACCGGGAAAACCAGCATATATTATATTGATACATTGTGTTACATTGTTTACAATACAATATACATATAGGATCCAGTGGCATCCAAAACCCTAACCCAATGACCTGGATTAGTCCAAAACCCTAATTCCTTAACTGAAAATAGAAAACCATCGGCAAAAAACCATGTGCCGAAAAACCACCTAATATCACATGGTCCTGAAAATATGTCGGACTGAAACTGACGAAAATATGTCGCCCCAAAAAAAAAAATTCGGGGGCGCTGCCACCGAACCCCCGCGCGGGGGGCTCCGCCCCCCTGCGCACCCGGTGCAGGCGCTCAAACACTACTACTCGTGCAAAGAATATAACACATACCCAAAATTCTCCCACTTGTTGTTTTCTTTGCACACAGGGGGTTACAAGGTTACATAGTCAACAATGCCCATGGATCCTCTACACCAAGAGAATTTCTCAGTGCTCACAGATTTTGTTAATGAATCTGCAACATTCTTCAAAGTGTCCACCTTCATTAGTGATACTTTCTTTTCTTCAATCATGTCTCTCACAAAGTGATATTGAACATCAATGTGCTTTGTCTTTGAATGATAAGCAGGGTTC
>ML818422.1:39827-55489 GCA_009831015.1 Picea engelmannii | reverse complement strand
AAATCAAGTAATCCATAAAAACAACTATGTATTCAATACAAAAGATACCAATACCACTTAAACAATTACTGTGTGTCAAAATTGTTCACTGTCCCACATTCAATTTCTTGAAAACTTCTCAATTAACACAGTCTGTAATCATACTCATAATCATTATGAATTTCAACAGTCATGTTAAGAGAATACTTGGTTTCTTTCATTTCCTTTCCTTTCATTTAAAAAAAAATCAAAAGAAACACAACCACATTGCTACATTGTTGGCAGCCAATTCAATTTTTTCAATTGCCCTAAAAGCTGCCTACACCTATGTCTCTTGAACTTCAAATTACCGTCGCCTTTTGCAAAAAGACGATATTTTCATTTCATGCGACATTTTCAAATTGGTTTCGATTTAGTTTTTCACGACTGAAACCGTGAAAAATCCCCCATCGTTATTTGGATTGTCATGATCTTCTCATTGATATTCTGATTGATACTTACCTTTGGTTTATTTTTCGAACTATGTCCATTTGTCTATCATCACTCTGATTGCGCAACTTGATTTGTATTTAATTGATAAGGCATTGAGCTTGTTGATTGATGAATTATACTTGATTATATAGGGGTCATGGTGGATTAAAGTTTTTTTTTATGATATGATCCCATTATTATAAGCTCTCGACTTATCGATTTTATGAAATCTCTTGTTGCAATGTTTTATAAACTTTGATTATGCAAAAAGTGCATGGGTCACGTATGAGTTTGATTTCATATTGAATGGCAATGTTTGATTATATACATGGCACATTGGTGAAACATTTGGATTTTACTTTGGTTTGAATTATACTATGGCGCATTGATATATGGTTTTGGTTTTACATTGATTAATGGCACGTTGATATGATTATCCACCGCTCAAATTTCGGGTTGGCCGATTAAGTATGGTTTAAACGATATGATGAGTGATTGAACAGGACTGTACTGTGCCATTAATATGCTGCATGGCGGTGATAATCCCACCACCTTCGCACGCATACATTAATTATTTCCCCTTTGAGCGCTTGCATCTGTTAGCCATAATGATTTTTTTGACCCTGTGTATTGCTGTGTTCAATCCAAACCCTACCATGCACCCGCACCATGGCTCCGGTCGTAAGGGCTGAGCCCAATGGTAGCCAGGCATTGTTGATGTTTGACGGTGCTTACAACGACCTAGAAGAATTTGGATGGCTCCCATTCATACGAAAGTTTGATGGCTTTAACCCTGCTGTGGCTCGGCAATTTGCGTTAACCTTCGATGGCTGCCAAGCCAAGGTAGGGGATGTACAGTTAGAAATTGATGAAAATTTTCTTAGTTTCGCTACCGGTCTGCCTGATGTCGGACAGAAATGGTCAAAAAATTGCAAAGTGGAAGATTTCATGTGGACATTACTCTTCCAGTCACGAAAGGTGAATTCTTGTGACAAGGGTTTGCCCACAAATATGCTGAAGCAGCGCTGGCATGACTTGTTGATGGTAACCAAGAAGTTCATTACCTGTGAGGGCCGGTATGGTTTCGTTTTCTTGTACCACCTTTGGCTACTTATGGTTTTCATGGGCTATGAACTTAATATGCCTTACTATTTTCATAGGAGTTTGTTTAAAATGTCTAAAAGGTATAAACGAAACCAGGCCGATAACAGCCTATTTCATTTTGGGTTAATTAAAATGCTTGTGGTCTGTAAGTTGGGGTTACACCGAGACTGTTGGGATGATTTTCTTAAACGCAATGATTTTGATGGCTCAAACCCACCACAAGTTGACAAACCTGTGGTAAGCGAGAGCAAGTCAGTCCCCCCTGTGCCTTATAGTGATCTGCTACCTACACCCCTACCCGACTCACCTATTGACCTACCCAATTCTGCGAACAAACCTGTTGAAGTTGTTAAACCCGTGGCTAAAAGGCCTAAGGCCAAACCTACTGCGAATTCTAAAGGCAAGAAAAACACCTGGTTAATCTCTCGCATGGCAAGAAACCAACCGAAAATTCCTGTCAACCCTGACCCTATCATGGTAAGTGAAGATTCTGACTCGGAGATTGAACGCTACCTGGAAAGTGAGTATCCCTATTCTGAAGGTCTGTGTGACAAACCCTCATATGATTTTGTGAACAATATACCACCGTGCTTGCAAAATGATCCTAATTATCCAGGCATCAAAATGCCTTGTGAAACCCCTGGTGACTCATCAAAACCCCCTCCTGCCCTATCCGAACCAGCTGCTCCACCATGTGATCAGTGTGGCTCATGGTTGGAAAGGTACTACCTCGATGTGCCAATGTTGTAGTCCAGAATTCATGTTCTGGAGGATCAAGTTGCAAGGCTCACCAGCCAGAAGGCAAAGATGCCATCCACTGATAAGAAACAGTGAACAACAGGTTCGATTTTGTTTAAGAATGTGGAGTCTGCTACAACGGTTGTGAATTGAAAGCTGGCATAGTCCAAACAGTCACACTGGTATGATTATCACCTGTTTATATGATGAACTCACAGCTCTATGTATAGTGTCGATTTGAAATTGGTTAATAAGCATGCATTATTGTATATAAGTTTGTTTTGATTAATCGAATTTTGGATTGGTTCTGATTAGATTTAGTTTTGATCTGATTGATCATGATTGGATTTGATTGTTTTAGTTTAGTTTGAATTGGATACTCTGTTATTTATTGAAGTTGTTAATATCTTTTCTAAACACAAGCTGTTTCTAGTATTTCAATTTTAAACACAGTCAATATCGCATTTAGAATTGGTAATATTCTAGATGATATGGTTGGCAATTATAGTTAACTGTTGTGATTTTATGTCTTTTAACCAATTCAAATACCATTCTGTTAAGGTGTAACCAAGTTGCAAATAGATGTGAGTCATAACTGTTATATCCAACTATTTGATTCGCATTGTTTTGTTTGACCGTGTTATCAGCTCGATTCATATTACAACAAATATATTGTTTAAATTTGATTTGGGAACGAAGCTGATTATGCCCAGGATTACGATTTGTTTCTATTTTTAACTCAGTTACGATTTGCTCTGATTGTTACTCGGTCTATGATTACTACTCTTGTTAATGGTTATGATCACTATGTGATCCGATCTGTGGACTGTGTAAACGCTCAACGATTGGAATCTATGGCGAATTTTGATGAATGTTTATCTGGCAATCATCGTAACTGTCTTTCCATATTTGATCGAAACGACATGAACCTTATGCATATTGTTACAGCCGTAAAAAATCAATTTTGATTGTGTTCAATTATGATTGTATCGATTATAATTATGTTGTGGTATATTGTATCTTATATGATATGATTCACGCTATATTTCACTTTGATACGAAATAGTTCTGTTATGATTTGACCATATTTTATGGCAACAAAAAAACAAAGCATTCTTACCCTGTTTCGATTGCATCCTTTTGGATTTGGTTAAATTTGAATGATAAACTCATGGGAATTATAGTAATTCGTTTTGAATATTTATTAAAAGAAAAATTAAAATTGGATTTGATTCTTTTGAAAAGATTTCATTTGATTACTATCTGGTCCTGTATGCTATTTTAGACTAGCTACAGAATCAGATGATTCTGTAGTTAAGTCTGTAGGATCAAATTTTTATTGTTTTATTGATGAAATGTCTTTCTAATTGATTATTTTTGGTCTATTGTAGATCAATTCGAAATGGTAGTGGATTTGATGAGTAGTTAGGGGATATTTCAAATATTTTACTTGCATTTTGATTTCCTAGTTTAGTTGATTTTGGGATATCTCCCAGATTATGTAAAACAATTTGATATTATCCACAAGGAGGTTTTACCTTGTGAAAAGACTTATGAATACTTCTCATTTTTGTAATAATGGACATCCTCATTCATGGGAGAAAAAGGATATGGAGTTATAATACAGACTGAAGCAGAATTTGGTGTTTTGACACAACTTTAGCTTCTCATTATATCAACATTTTGTTTCATGTTGTGTATATCAATTTGTATATGGTTTATGACTACTTTAGATATCTTAATCGTGTGCAAATGATATAATTTTGATCACTGTTATGCATATCTGGTTTCTTCCAAGTGTATAAAAGATATAATAATTGTCTGATTCAGTTTGTGAATGACAGGTTTATCTTCTTCATAAGTTGAATTATAAAATATAAGTTTCTTACATAATAGGTTTCCCTTATTGCAGGGATTTATAATCATAAAGTTATTATGTTCTTTTATGTCTTGTTTGTCATGTAAATAACTCGAAGAGCATCACAGCCAATCGTTTACGAAAATCTTTGGGATTAACCGGTGCGAGTTTACTTCCTCCGACCAGCTTCGAACTCATCATACGCAGGATAAACTAGGAGCGCTTCCAGGTTAGCTAGTCTGTTGTTTATTGTTTTTATTAGTAGTTAATTCAGATATTAGTTTAAGATAGAAGTAGTATATTAGATCATTTAATTTCAGTAGTTTTATTTCTTTTTCATAAAATATAAAAATCAAAAACATATCTTGCTGTCTTAGGGTAGAAAACATATGAGTTTTTGCAGGTTTTAATTAAATCTGTAGGTTGTTTATAGTGTACATTTGTGAATAAGTAATATTCCAGCTGGTAATTAGATAGTTGATTTGAGTTATTATAATAGTAATTAGTAGATTGTTTATAATAGTTAGTATAATTTGTATTTAGTTTTAGTTTATATAGTAGTTTGTTTTAATTAGATTAGTGTTTTAGTTGTTTTTATTGTTAGTTAGTTTTAGTTTGTTTTATTTGTTTTAAATAGACTAGTTAATTTAGGTTAGTTTTCTCTTTGGTTTTCTTAAAAGACCTTAGAGCGGCCAACGGAGCCGTTAAACCCGTCAGGGTGGTTCATTCCAAATGGCTTGGGTTATTTAGATAACCCCGGACCGGTTCCACTCTCTCAATTGACGGGCGAACAGTTTCGCCCATCAACAAATGGCGCTAGACGGAGGGCCTGAACTTAATTAATGGCACGAGGCAGTTGCAAGACTCCTCCTCCACCTAATCATACACCCATAGTGACTAGAAGTCGTTCACAAGATAATATCCCCCCTCAAATAGCAACTACTTGAACCGAAGATCCACAGATCACAATTGAGCCAACAACCCCTAATCCTACAAGTGGTGATATCCAAGAGATCGTTCGTCAATCTCTTATCAACACACATAGTGCCTTAGCCAGTCTTCGGTGACCAAACCGCCCGTGGGGTCAACCTTTAGACTTCTCTGATATCAGAGAACAGTTAGGTGATATTAATCCCACTGTGAATCCTACAGATCCAGACACAAATCCTACTACAGGAGGATCTGGGATACCTCCTTCACCACCTCCCTCATCTCCTTCCTCTTCTGGGGGAGATTCCTTATCTGACGAAGGCAAATCACCTTCTTGTCCTTCTACACCCACTACCCCAATGACAAATCAGAACAACCCTGCTAGACCCTGGTTGGACCAGGATGTTGTAGCTGTACCTGGAGCCCAACACCCTTTACCTAAGCACCCAAAGAAGTGGCTTCCTAAGTTTGATCCCAATTCAAAACAGATAGCTGAAGATCATATCAAAAAATTTATGTTAGCCATCAGACTCCGTAACGTTGAACATGAAGACGTTGTCTGTAGGTTGTTCCCTTACACCTTTGAGGGTAATGCGTCCACTTGGTACTTTTCCCAACAGCCCCATACCATAGTGTCATGGGACAAGTTTGAGTCGTGCTTTTTGGAAAAATTCGGAGATGGAAAACCTCCGGAAGTCTTAGTCATGGATCTTTCGAGCTTAAAAATGAATTCAAAAGAAAAAGTTAAAGATTTTAATCAAAGATTTTTAACACTTAAAAATCGAATACCCGCAGACTCTATGCCTGCTGAGAGTCTTGTAATATCTTACTACACTAAAGCTCTACATCAAAGTATATCTATTTGGGTTAAAAGATCTAAAAAGGCCACGTTGTTAGAAGCCTTCGAAGAGGCTACTCAGATTGAAAAAGACATACTTAGTCTTAAGGACTCTTCTAGCAACGAAACCGATATTGTTTCTTCTTCCAAAAAGAATATTGAAATTCTCCCCATACCTACACAAAACAATACACAACCCGAAAACTCTGATTTGGAAAATTTAACCAAAGTTGTAAAAAAATGATCTAATCAAGTTATAGATTTAAAAAGGTCAACTAAAGAAGCCTCTTCGAGTAAAGGACCCTACAAACCTCCTTTCTGAAATCCTTTTCCCTCCAACCGGCCTAATCCGAACCCCGAAGGCTTGAACCTAGAAAGTTTGCAATGTGCTCTCTAGACAATTCTAGGAGCCCAAGATGACTTGATCCCTACTGAAGTCTCTCAAGAGGAGGTCGAGTAGGAAACAACTCAAGAAGAAGAGTCTTCTCCGAACATCTTTGGACACTTCTCGGATAGTATCTTCCAAGCTAACTTTGAGATTGTTCACCCTTACAACACTAGGAGTAAGACAACAAATAAACCTCTTGTTGAGAACGCTACAACTTTACCTCCAAAGCCATCTAAATCAGTAGAATCTAAACAAAGTAATGCTGGCCCTAAATTAGATTATGATGTTATTGAAGATCTTAAAAAATTACGGGCTAACATTTCTATTTATGAGTTGTTGAAGTTTCCATTTTTGTTACAGAAAATGTTGCAAAATATTTTAGACAATGGAAAGAATGGTAATTCAAATGGTAATAAGGTTGTGCAAAGCAAAGCTCCGCAGAAGACTTCCACAAAAGATAATCCTAATCCTCAAGATAAAGGAAGCCTTCCTGTACCAAATGTAAATAATGTAAATGATGTAAATAACGCAAGTAATGTAGATAAAGTAGCATTAGAAACCGCGAGTAAGAAACCACAAATTACAACTTTAAACACTCGCAAAAATGTACCTCCTTTTCTTTTAAATTTTGAAATCTTCAACAGAAATGTGCATAATTGTATGGTTGACTTAGGAGCATCGTCAAATGTGATGCCTTGGTCTATCTGCCAAAAGATTAACGTTGAAGTAGAACCATCTTCTTTGAAAATCATACAACTTGATCGAACAGATGTTAAAGTTATAGGCGAACTGAAAAATGATTGATTAGATTATCGTCTAACCCTAAGGTTCATCAGGTTATTGATATAATTGTGGTGGATATTCCAGAAGTTTATGGTATGTTTTTGAGCAGGGATTGGTCGGAGCAATTACATGGTTACTTCGTGATGGACTGGTATCACTTATGGCTTCCAGAAAACGGCAAGCCCAACAATTAGGTTGAATCATGAGCGTTACCTCAAGTTCACGGTAATAGACTTGAATGACCCCAATGAACCATATACACCTCTGGAGGATTCACCCAAAGTCCAAGGGATGGACACCTTCTTCGGAAATTTCACGGTCGAAGCTTCACCTATCAACAATTAGCAAACATCAGTCCGAGATCATAGCATGTACACAACCAACAACTTCTATCCAATAGTCCTGTGAGCCCAATGGAAATCAGATTTGGTCTTTATATTTCGACGGTTCCAAGTCTAAAGAAGGAGCTGGTGCAAGTTGTGTCATTATCAATCCGGCAGGTAACAAAACATTATTGGCTTGTAGATTAGAATTTGAATGTACTAACAATATTGCAGAATATGAGGCTTTATTGCAAGGTCTCAGAAAAGCCTTGGACATGCACATTCAAAATCTAATTGTATTTGGCGACTCTGAGATAGTGGTCAGGAAGGTGAGAGATTCTATACACTGTCTTTCCCTGCATCTCAAATCTTACCAGCATGAGGTATGGATTTTAATGAACAAATTTTCTGCTTTTAATATAAATTCCATCCCTAGATTAAATAATGTCGAAGCAGATCTACTCGCTAATGTTGCCTCTAAACTTCTTCCTGCAGAAGGCTTATCTCCAAATGCATTCTCTGTGGAGCTATTGTTTCGACCATTTGTTCCTGACAATATCATGAACTGGAGAGTATTTGACGATGATCAGCAAATCATTAACTTTCTGCACATGGAAGAAACCTTTCAAGGTGTTGTGATAGATGAACAAACACAGGACGACAATTTGCATGACTTTACGGTAATACCTAATCCGAAATCTCATGAAGCTCTATCGGACATGGTAAATTCCATACCCAAATCTGTTGTTAGACTAGAAAATTTTTATGATTTTGAAGATAAATTTAAAAAGACGGTCAATTGCAAAACCAACAGTTCCTCATTATCTTATGAAAAAGTCAATTTAGGAACTAGTGAAAATCCTCAGTGTATCAACTTAGGCTTGGGATGTTCTAGACAAGAAAAAGTTGCGTTTGTTAAATTATTTAAAGAATTCAAGGATGTCTTTTCTTGGACTTACGATGATCTTAAAATGTTCGATCCTAATATTATACAACATGTCATCCCGATGAAGCCCCAAACCTTACCCTTCCAACAAAAACTAAGGAAAATGCATCCTAAACTAGAACCGACCGTACAAAAAGAATTGAATAAACTCCTTAGTGCTAAAATAATTTTTCCTATTAGACACACTCAATGGGTATCCAACCTTGTCCTAGTGCGGAAGAAAAACGAGGAAATTCGACTTTGTGTCAATTTTCGAAACCTCAACAAAGCGTTTGATAAAGATAATTATCATGTCCCTCCCATGGAACAGATTCTTCAACAAGTATCTGGTTCCGAGAGGCTATCCTTACTGGATGGTTTCTCTAGATACAACCAAGTCTTGATGTCTCCACCAGACCAACTGAAAACTACTTTCCGTACCCCATGGGGCACTTATGCTTATCGCAAAATGCCCTTTGGATTGATTAATGTTGGCGCTACCTTTCAGAGAGCAATGGACATTTCTTTTAGAGGCTTAATCAATCACTCCATAGTAGTCTACTTAGATGACGTGACCATTTATTCTAAAAACAAAGACGATCATCTAGCTCACTTACGAGCCGTTCTGCTATGATGTCGTAAATACGACATCTCCTTGAACCCCAAGAAGTCCATCTTTGCAGTAGAACAGGTTAAACTCCTAGGATTCATTGTGTCTAGTGATGGAATGATTATTGACCCTGAGAGGACCCAAGTCATCGCTAAACTTCCCCCACCTACCTCCAAAAAATCCATGCAGTCTTTCCTAGGCCAGATTAATTTCGTGAGAATATTTGTCCCCAGTTTCTCCGAAATGGTCAGGCCTCTCCAGAACCTGATTAAGAAAGACACCCAATATCACTGGGGACCCACAGAAAACCAAGCTTTCAATGCTATAAAGAAGGCCATAATAGACGCTCCGTCTCTCATGAGCCCTGATTTCTCTCAAGACTTTACACTCTATACTTTTGCCTCTGATCGTTCCTATGCCGCAGTCCTAACTCAGAAGAATTTCAAGAACAACGAAGTACCTATCACCTTTATGAGCTCTGCTTTCAAAGGTGATGAACTTAACTACCCAGCAGTTGATCGGCAAGCCTACGCTGTCTTCAAAGCAGTTAAGCATTTCCGGTCTTATCTTCTGAAGTCAAGGATGAAGGTCATTGTCCCCTACCCTGTCGTTAGGAACTTGTTAGTGCAAAAAGAGTTAGGAGAGAAAAGAGCCAACTGGGTCACCTCCTTGCAGGAGTATGACTTAGAAATCACCCCAGCACAGATCGTGAGAGGCCAAGGGTTGTGTAAGTTGGTTGTTGATTCAGAAATTATATAGCACAAAGATAGTGATACGTCAAACCTAGAACAACGTGATCTGAATTTGATTTGTTGCACACAAAACCTCGTAAGTCCTTGGTACGATGATATTAGATTTTGTCTTCAACATGGATCAACACCCCATCACCTTGACCCAACCAAAAGAAGAGCGTTGAGACTAAAGTCCGCCTCCTTTCATCTGGTTAACGGTATACTGTTTCGTCAGAGTTTTGATGGCGTACTGATGCGTTGCCTTGAAAAGGACGAAGCAGAGAAAGTCTTGCTTGAGTTGCATGCAGGAGAAGCTGGTGGTCACTTCAGTGGCGATACCACTGCTCATAAGGTTTTAAGAGCCAGTTACTACTAGCCAACACTTTTTAGGGATTCCCATGCCTTGTGTCGTAAGTGTATCATTTGTCAGAAAGCATCAGGGAGATTGCAAAAACCAGCCTTCCCCTTGCAACCCGTTTCAGTCGATTCTCCTTTCCAGCAATGGGGCCTTGAAATAATTGGTCCTATTAACCCTCCATCCTCACAAAAACACAAATATATTGTGACAGCCACTGATTACTTTACTCGATGGTCTGAAGCTGTCGCGCTAAGAATTGTTAACACAAGTCAGGTGATCGCTTTTCTAAACTCGAATATCATCACCCGTTTTGGCATCCCTGATTGTCTAGTCTTTGATAACTCTTCATACTTTCCTCTCTTGAAATGAGTGAGTTCGCCTTAGAGAAGGGAATAAAGCTGAAGTATTCCGCTAGTTATTACCCCCAGGGTAACGGCCTAGCAGAATCAACAAACAAGAACTTGATCAATATTATCAAGAGAACCGTGGCTGAAAATCACAAGAACTAGCACAATGCACTGCCGAATGCACTGTGGGATGATAGGGTAACACCCAAAGCTGCTATAGGTAATTCCCCCTTTTTTCTCATTTATGGCAGAGAATCCATTCTGCCACCTCACATTCTTCTTCCTTCGCTTCAATTGTCACAAAAAGTTCAAGAAGAAGATTGTCCCCCTTTAGAAAGCCGTATTAATGCTTTGATGAAGTTAGAAGAAGTAAGAACCCAAACTAAGAGTAAATTAGATCAACATCAACAACTGATTAAAAGTTGGTTCGATTCTAGTTCTGCTTCTGATAGAAATTTTGAAGTAGGCGATCTCGTCTTAAAGTGGGATAAACCACACGAAGGGAAGGGTGAACATACCAAGTTTCAAAATTTGTGGCTTGGGCCATTTTTGATTGCTGAAAAGTTGGGTCCTAGTTCCTTTCATTTACAGAATCTTGAAGGGCATCTTGACACCTACCCGGTGAATGGCCAAGCCCTGAAAAGATACTTTGCATGATTATTGTCCTTGTATATTATGTAAATATTTCTTTTTGTTTTTATTTTGCCTTTGTTTTCGTTTTTGGTTTTGATTTGATTGATCATTTTTTTTTATATTTTTGAAACATATGCATGCCTGTGCACTGAGCTATTCAGACAAAGACCATAAGAAAAATCTCTTCGCTGAAATAATTTCTGAAAGATTGTACGAACATCAGTGATATATTTCTAAAAATGATATTTATGTTGGAAAATTTTGTTTAAAAGAAGTTTACTAATTTCAATCTCTGAGTGAAGTGTGTCATGATCATCTTTATCTTTTTACGCTGTCCCTTTTCCGTAAAGGAATGACTCAAAAGGATATCTCCCTGTCATAGCAAGTTGTTTTAGAAATAAAACATTTCTGGTGTTGAATAAAGGACAGTGTCAAAAAAAAATTCTGATGAGGTCTAAAAAATATGATAAAATATCAAGATTTTTCAACGTCACCCCGCTCAACTATCCATAAAAGAAAAATAAAATAAAAATATTAATAAGAGTTGTGGGCAGTGTTTGTAAACCCGCCGGGATACTGAACAGGTCCGCTGGCAGTGGGTAAATGCAAGCATGACACCAAGACAACTTCGCTGGGGTACTGAACAGGCCTGCTGGCAGCGAAGCAATGTCAGGTACATGAAAATCTGTAAAAAATTATAAGAAACCTCTTTGAAAAGTCCTTTATTCTAATCTAGAACTTCTTAACAAGATACAGATGTTCAAGTGGGTTAAATGGCAACCCTGTCGAGGCTATGGACGCCTGCTGGAAGTAGTGGCCATGCCAACAGTATTGAAGATTTTATCATAAAAATCATGACTTGTTGATCTTAAGACTGTTATTAGTTTGCGTCTTTTAAAACATCGCTGGAAAAGATGGTAAATGATGATGTTTGTACGATTTTCTAGTTATTGTTTTTGAGTTGAAATTTTCTTTGTTGTCCTGATCTGAATTCATTTCTTTTGACAGAGATAACTGCTTCTCCCAGTGTGTCGCCATTGTTGGCAGCCAATTCATTTTTTTCAATTGCCCTAAAAGCTGCCTACACCTATGTCTCTTGAACTTCAAATTACCGTCGCCTTTTGCAAAAAGACGATATTTTCATTTCATGCGACAATTGCAAATTGGTTTCGATTTAGTTTTTCACGACTGAAAGCGTGAAAACTCCCCCATCGTTATTTGGATTGTCATGATCTTTTCATTGATATTCTGATTGATACTTACCTTTGGTTTATTTTTCGAACTATGTCCATTTGTCTATCATCACTCTGATTGCGCAACTTGATTTGTATTTCATTGATAAGGCATTGAACTTGTTGATTGATGAATTATACTTGATTATATATGGGTCATGGTGGATTAAAGTTTTTTTTTATGATATGATCCTATTATTATAAGATCTTGACTTATCGATTTTATGAAATCTCTTGTTGCAATGTTTTATAAACTTTGATTATGCAAAAATCGCATGGGTCACGTATGAGTTTGATTTCATATTGAATGGAAATGTTTGATTATATACATGGCGCATTGGTGAAACATTTGGATTTTACTTTGGTTTGTATTATACTATGGCGCATTGATATATGGTTTTGGTTTTACATTGATTAATGGCACGTTGATATGATTATCCACCACTCAAATTTCAGGTTGGCCGATTAAGTATGGTTTAAAAAATATGATGAGTGATTGAACAGCATTGTACTGTGCCATTAATATGCACCATGGCGGTGATAATCCCACCACCTTCGCATGCATACATTAATTATTTCCCCTTTGAGTGCTTGCAGCTGTTAGCCATAACGATTTTTTTGCCCCTATGTATTGTTGTGTTCAATACAAACCCTACCATGCACCCGCACCATGGATCCAGTCGTAAGGGCTGAGCCCAATGGTAGCCAGGCATTTTTGATGTTCGACGGTGCTTACAGTGACCTGGAAGAATTCGGATGGCTCCCGTTCATACGAAAGTTTGATGGCTTTAACCCTGCTGTGGCTCGACAATTTGCGTTAACCTTCGATGGTTGCCAAGCCAAGGTAGGGGATGTGCAGTTATAAATTGATGAACAGTTTCTTAGTTTAGCTACCGGTCTGCCTGCTGTCGGACATAAATGGTCAAAAAATTGCAAAGTGGAAGATGTCCCGTGGACATTACTCTTCCAGTCATGAAAGGTGAATTCTTGTGACAAGGGTTTGCCCGCAAATACGCTGAAGCAATGCTAGCACGACTTGTTGATGGTAACCAAGCAGTTCATTACCTGCGAGGGCCGGTATGGTTTCATTTTCTTGTACCACCTTCAGCTACTTATGGTTTTCATGGGCTATGAACTTAATATGCCTTACTATTTGCATAGGAGTTTGTTTAAAATGTCTAAAAGGTATAAATGAAACCAGGCCGATAACATCCTATTTCATTTTGGGTTAATTAAAATTCTTGTGGTCTGTAATTTGGGGTTACACCGAGACTGTTGGGATGATTTTCTTAAACGCAATGATTTTGATGGCTCAAACCCACCACAAGTTGACAAACCTGTGGTGAGCGAGAGCAAGTCAGTCCCCCCTATGCCTTATAGTGCTCTACTACCTACACCCCTACCCGACTCACCTATTTACCTACCCAATTTTGTGAACAAACCTGTTGAAGTTGTTAAACCCATGGCTAAAAGGCCTAAGGCCAAACCTACTACGAATTCTAAAGGCAAGAAAAATGCCCAGTTAATCTCTCACATGGCAAGAAACCAACCGAAAATTCCTGTCAACCCTGACCCTATCATGGTAAGTGAAGATTCTGACTCGGAGATTGAACGCTACCTTGCAAGTGAGTATCCCTATTCTGAAGGTCTGTGTGACAAACCCTCATACAATTTTGTGAACAATCTACCACCGTGCTTGCAAAATGATCCTAATTATCCAGGCATCAAAATGTCTTGTGAAACCCCTGGTGACTTGTAAAAACCCCCTCCTATCCTATCCGAACCAGCTGCTCCACCATGTGATCAGTGTGGCTCATGGTTGGAAAGGTACTACCTCGATGTGCCAATGCTGTAGTCCAGAAGTCATGTTCTGGAGGATCAAGTTGCAAGGCTCACCAGCCAGAAGGCAAATATGCCATCCACTGATAAGAAACAGCGAACAACAGGTTTGATTTTGTTTAAGAATGTGGAGTCTGCTACAGCGGTTGTGAATTCAAAGCTGGCATAGTCTGAACAATCACACCGGTATGATTATCACCTGTTTATATGATGAACTCACAGCTCTGTGTATAGCGTCGATTTGAAATTGGTTAATAAGCATGCATTATTGTATATAAGTTTGTTTTGATTAATCGAATTTCGGATTGGTTCTGATTAGATTTAGTTCTGATATTATTGATCATGATTAGATTTGATTGTTTTAGTTTAGTTTGAATTGGATACTCTGTTATTTATTGAAGTTGTTAATATCTTTTCTAAACACAGGCCGTTTCTGGTATTTCAATTTTAAACACATTCAATATCGCATTTCGAATTGGTAATATTCTAGATGATATGGTTGGCAATTATAGTTAACTGTTGTGATTTTATGTCTTTTAACCAATTCAAATACCATTATGTTAAGGTGTAACCAAGTTGTGAATAGATGTGAGTCATAACTGTTGTATCCAACTATTCGATTCACATTGTTTTGTTTGACCATGTTATCAGCTCGATTCATATTACAACAAATATACTGTTTAAATTTGATTTGGGAATGAAGCTGATTATGCCTAGGATTACGATTTGTTTCTATTTTTAACTCAGTTACGATTTGCTCTGATTGTTACTCGGTCTATGATTACTACTCTTGTTAATGGTTATGATCACTATGTGATCCGATCTGTGGACTGTGTAAACGCTCAACGATTGGAATCTATGGCGAAGTTTGATGAATGTTTATCTGGCAATCATCGTAACTGTCTTTCCATATTTGATCGAAACGACATGAACCTTAGGCATATTGTTACAGCCGTAACAAATCAATTTTGATTGTGTTCAATTATGATTGTATCGATTATAATTATGTTGTGGTATATCGTATCTTATATGATATGATTCACGCTATATTTCACTTTGATACGAAATAGTCTTGTTCGGATTTGACCATATTTTATGGCAACAAAAAAACAGAGCATTCTTACCCTGTTTCGATTGCATCCTTTTGGATTTGGTTAAATTTGAATGATAAACTCATTGGAATTATAGTAATTCGTTTTGAATATTTATTAAAAGAAAAATTAAAATTGGATTTGATTCTTTTGAAAAGATTTCATTTGATTACTATCTGGTCCTGTATGCTATTTTAGACTAGCTACAGAATTAGATGATTCTGTAGTTAAGTCTGTAGGATCAAATTTTTATTGTTTTATTGATGAAATGTCTTTCTAATTGGTTATTTTTGGTCTATTGCAGATCAATTCGAAATGGCAGTGACTTTGATGAGTAGTTAGGGGATATTTCAAAGATTTTACTTGCATTTTGATTTCCTAGTTTAGTTGATTTTGGGATATCTCCCAGATTATGTAAAACAATTTGATATTATCCACAAGGAGGTTTTACCTTGTGAAAAGACTTATAAATACTTCTCATTTT
>ML818422.1:28006-38560 GCA_009831015.1 Picea engelmannii | reverse complement strand
CACAAATTTTGAAAACACTTTGGAATTGTTGCGCAAATCTTAAATGAGCCATTAAGATGAGGCGCACTTGTATATTGTAAATGGACCTTGAGCAGATTGCTCTCGTCCTTAGTAGATAGACGGAATTTAATATAGTTAATGCTGGTAGATAGAAATTTAATTCTAGACTAGATAGTTGTAGAGCGCAAGAGGGAAACGGGATATAGACACCTTCATTGTGCATTTGTATTATGATTGAATTCAGGAAGAGCAAGAGAAAGCAGAGAGTTGTGTACAGAACACCCATGTACTGATATTTGAATTAATAGAAGAATCTTTGATTCAAATTCATGGTTGTGTCTGTTCTCTGTGTATTGATGTTGATATGCTCATGAATGTTTGTTTCCAGCTATACATTTGCTTTTATATGCTGTGTATATGATTTCATGTTTGAATTGACGTCTGAGAGGGTGAGAAAACGAGTTTCAATTGTTTCTCTATGTGAGCCAGAGAATTCCTGCAAGGAGTGCAATTGAAGTGTTCACAAGGAGTGCATTGACAGAGGGTTCAGATAGAGATAGATTTTGTTCTCATTCTTCCCAAAAGGTGCAGTTGGGTACAGGAGCCTTGCCAGGAGCACACAGGCCGGATAAAAGTCTCAGGGTTGTGAACCTGAGTGAAGGATTTTAGGACTGCTGTTGCAGGTGTGCACAGAGTCAAGTGAATTCAACACTTAGATGTTGTTGAAGGGTTTCCACAAGGAGTGCGTGCAAGAGTTTTCCTAAAGGACTTAAGGTCATGGGTAAAAGATCAGAAAGGATAGGCCTTTGAGTTAGTTGAAGAATAGCGCAGACAAAGTTGTGCCTTGAAGGTTGACAGGAGATGTCGTGAGATTTGCGTGCAGGAGGCGAGTTCCGTGGGAGTAACACTTGATCGTTTTGCAGGTTTCATAGGGAAAGATAGACGGTCGATATTCTCCAAGGAGAATTCACGACATTCCGTGAGCCGTTAGATCCCGTGGAGGTGCAAAGGAGATACTGTAGGTATTCCCATAGTGTTTCAAGCTCGGGAGGACCGCGATCCGTGGGATCATTGTTAGGTTTCTCGTCAGTCATTCGATCAGGTAGAAGTTGCATTGGGGTTAAGTCCTAGTGAACAGAGGAAAGTCCCGGAGAGGCATCGGGATATTGAGGCATCGATGTTTCAGAAGTCAAGAAACTTGAGACCTTTCGAGTCTCAAAACACCGAAGATTTCCTAGCCGTGGATCTCAGGGAGGACACGCATCAAAAGATCCGAGAGTTGTCGGGGTTCAACGTATCGGGAATCCCGGGGACAAAGAAAATGTTGCATTAGGAATCGCGATCTCATGATGTCCGAAAATCCAACGAGGGGATAGTGACGTGGAAGATTCAACCCTTACGTGCATTGGGGATCGACGTTTTATGATTCTTGGGAATCATAGTAGCGGGAATCACAAAACTCCAAAACTCGATTTCCCAACAGGCTAAAAGAGTGGGCCACGGAGGAGTCGACGTGGAGGACAAGTGGCAAATTTCATCGGGGTTTCAAGGAGTGAAGCTCTGAGGGAAACTTTGCACTTGGATTCACGATCCCGCGAAGTCCGAAACTCCGATAGGAGGTAAGACTGTGGTCTTATAGATTAGTGGTCATGTGGACTGGAAGTCTAGCCAGGAGGGGATAAAGAAGAAAAGGAAGCGTTTCATCATATTGGGGTTCGGGGTTTTGAGAATCGAAAACCACGCGACCACAAGACTCGCGAAACTGCGAAGTCTGATTTCCCAATCGTTAGGGGAGATATTTTGGAGAACTGTTGTGGGTGTAGAAAATTCTTGATAGGGAATTAGAAGAGTTTTTCAGTTCTTTGAGCCAAGTAAGGAGGAGGTCCTGTGAGCGGACGTGCCTGAGGGTGCACCTGCGTCAAAGTGGTATCAGAGCTTAGAAAAGATTCTTTGCTTTCTATAGCAGGGAGAAGGAGAATTCACCATGCCGCCAAGGATACGGGATAGACATTCACCTAATCCAGAGGAAAGAGAAAACTTGAGGAGAAGGGGTAGGCAAGAACAGAATCCAGAAATGGAAAGAGAGATACATGACCTACGAGCTAGACTCGAAGATATGGAGACAGCACAAAGACGCACAACCAATGCGGGGGATCTTAGCGATTCAGAGAGCGAAGCTAAGGCTGAACAAGAAGAAGAAGTTGCAGGCAAGGATGCAGCCAATGAACGTCTAATCAAAGCTATTGCATGGATGGGTGCAAAGGCAAAAATGGACATTCCAGTTTATGAGGGAAATCTGGATGCGTAAGAGCTTCTAGATTGGATTAGAGCTCTGGATACTTACTTCAATTATGAATATTTCGAAGAGGATAAGAAAGTCAGGCATGTTGCCACAAGATTGAAGGGATGCACAGCATTATGGTGGGACGAGTTACAATAAGATAGACACTACAAAGGTAAGTAGAAAATTAAAAGTTGGGATCGAATGATTGCAAAGATGAAGGCAAAGTTCATCCCCAGAGATTATCAAATCACTTTGTTCAGGAGGATGCAGAACCTGAGACAAAAGATGATGACAGTAAAAGAATACACGGAGGAATTCTTTTGACTGAACATCAGGGCAAGTCATCGGGAGAGAAATGATGAGAAAGTTGCTAGGTATATGAATGGCCTGAGATATGATATCCAGGATGAGATGAGCATGGAAACCATCCGAATGGTGGAAGATGCCTATCATTTGGCTTTGAAAGCTGAAGAGAAGCTGAGCCGTAAGAAAGGTCAGTGAGGTCGAGGCACGAGTCAGCCCAAAGGCAAATCGATTGCCCAAGATAAATACCAGAAGCCCAAGGACGACTGGAAAAAGCCTTAGACTAAAACCGAGAGAGGTGGAAGTTCACAGCGAGGCTAGCATGCTGAAAAGAGAGGGAAACATATAGGGAAGAGTGGAGGATAGACTGATAATAACATGTTTCCTCGTACCAAAGGTAGAGGAAGAGGAAGAGGTGGAGTAATAACATGCTTCACGTGTGGAAAAAATGGGCACAAGTCATTCGACTGTCCAGATAAAAAGAAGGATGGAGGAGAAGCTCACATCGCTGAGGCACAGAGGTGAGATGTTGAGGTGGAAGATGCAGAAGGCGGAAGGTCATTGATGATGCGTAAGGTTCTCTTAACACCCGAGAAGGAGGTGGAGGACACAGCTCAAAGAAACAGACTTTTCAGGACTACTTGCAAAACCAAGGACAGGGTATGCAAGGTTATCGTGGACAGTGGTAGCACAGATAATATCATTTCAACCGAGATGGTAGAGAAGCTAGAGTTGGAGATGACTGATCACCCAAGTCCATACAAAGTTTCATGGCTACAGAAGGGACATCAAGTAAAAGTCACTAAACAGTGTTTAGTTGAATTCAAAATAGGTGGATATAATGATAAGATCTTATGTGATGTCATTCCTATGGATGTTTGTCATCTATTGCTGGGTAGACCATGGAAATATGACAGGAACGTAATTCATGATGGGAAGATGAATATGTATACTCTAGAGAAGAATGAGAGGACACACATGTTGCTTCCAATAAAAGAAAAGGAAGTAAAACCAGAAGGGAGAAATACTGTACTTCTCATGAGTGGGAAGGAGCTTCTTACGGAGGTGAAGAAGAAAGAAGATCCACAATTCTTTGTGGTCAGGAAACCAAGGATTGTTCCAACTAGCACAAGAGTGGATGATCTACCAGAGGAGATTCAGGAACTACTAGAAGAGTTCGCTGACATCATGGTGGACGAATTACCTCGTTCATTGCCATAGATGAGGAGTGTGAGTCATCATATAGACCTCATACCAGGATCTAGTTTGCTGAATAAATCCGCGTACAGGTTGACGCCGCAAGAAAATGAAGAGGTCAAGAAGTAGGTCCAGGAGTTGATAGACAAAGGATTGGTCAGGGAAAGTTTGAGTCTGTGTGCCATTCCAACAGTACTCAGTCCAAAAAAATATGGAGGTTGGAGAATGTGTACCGACTCAAGAGCCATCAAAAAGATAACCATCAGGTACAGGTTTCCATTGCCGAGGATGGATGATTTAATGGATTTCTTGAGTGGGGCAAAAAAAATTTCAAATATTGATTTGAAGAGTGGATATCACCAGATTCGCATGAGGGAAGGTGATGAATGGAAGATAGAATTCAAGACAAACGAAGGAATATATGAATGGCTTGTCATGTCGTTTGGCTTGACAAATGCACCAAGTACCTTTATGAGATTAATGAATGAATTCCTGAGGGAATTCATCAGGAAGTTTTTCATTGTGTATCTGGATGACATATTGATTTTCAGTAAGACAAAGGCAGAACATCTGAAGCATTTAACTACAATGATGAGGAAGCTATAGTAGGAGAAGCTATTGATAAACATGAAGAAGTCCTCATTCATGAAGACATAACTCATTTACTTGGGGTTTGTTATTTCGGTGAATGAGTTAAGGATGGATCCGGATAAGGTAGAAGTGATCAAGAATTGGCCATCATCGAGAAATGTATTCGAGGTGAGAATTTTTCATGGACTGGCTAGTTTCTACCGGAAATTCATCAGGAATTTCAGTGGAATTAGTGCAGCAATGATGGATATAGTGAAGAAGAGACATAAATATTTTCACTGGACTGAAGAGGCTGAGAAGACTTTCAAGTTGTTAAAACGAAATATCACGGAACAACTGGTTCTGGTGTTGTCATATTTTCAAAAGACATTTCAGGTAAAATGTGACGCAAGCGAGTTTGCCATAGGAGCGGTCTTAAGCCAAGATGACAGACCAATTGCATATTTCAGCGAGCAGTTGAATGAGGCAAAATAAAAGTACTCCACGTATGATAAGGAATTCTATGCCATCATACAGGCATTGAAAAAATGGAGGCATTATTTGATTCCAAAGGAATTTGTTTTATATAGTGATAACCATGCATTACAATTTGTGACTCAATAGGAGACGTTGAATCAGAGGCATGTTAAGTGGGTTGAATACATGCAGAATTTCACTTTTGTAATTAATCATATTTCGAGTACTGCTAACAAAGTGGTTGATGCTTTTAGTAGGAAATGTTTGTTGATGCAGGAGATCAAAGTCAGGACGTTAGGCTTTGATGGTCTCAGGGACATGTATGCAGATGATCCGGACTTTAAGGAGGAATATGGAGCCGCTGAGAACCCAGTTCTCAGAGACAGAAGCCAATGGATAGAGTACGTGATCCAGGAAGGATTGTTGTTCAAGGGCAATCAATTGTGTATTCCAAATTGCTCCATGAGGGAGAATCTGTTAAAGGAGAAAGATAGCGGAGGCTTGGCAGGGCATTTCGGTCATGACAAGACATTTGCAAAGCTGAGCGAGTCATACTTTTGGCCAAGGATGTGGTCAAAGGTCAAGCGGTTTGTAGACAGGTGCAGAATTTGCCAACATTCAAAGGGAAGAAAGCATAATGCAGGATTCTATCGACCATTACCCATACCCGAGAGGTCGTGGGATGAAATCAGCATGGATTTCGTATTGGGATTTCCAAGGACGCAAAGAGGATTTGATTCAGTCTTTGTGGTGGTGGATAGATTTTCCAAGATGGAACACTTCATTCCATGCCAGAAGATGAGTGATGCAACTCACATTGCTAATCTATTTTTCAAAGAGGTCATTCGACTTCATGGATTACCGAGGAGCATTGTTTCAGATCGAGACACAAAATTCATAGGGAATTTTTGGAGTACATTATGGAAGAAGGTGGGGACTAATTTAATGTTTAGTTTAGCTTATCATCCTTAGATGGATGGACAGATGGAAGTGGTCAACAAAAGTCTAGGAGACTTGCTGAGAATCTTGGTGACAGAGCACCACAGCCAGCGGGACAGTATATTACCACAAGCAGAGTTTGCGTATAATGACTCAGTGAATCGGAGCACAGGCCAAAGTCCATTTTAGGTTGTCTATGGAATGAAGCCGAGAGGAATTTATGAACTGAGAGATTCAGAACAGACTGCTACTAGAATCGCTAGTGCAGAAGAATTCACTGAAGCGATGAAAGCACTTCACAGTCAGGTGAAGCAGCGACTGCTGGATTCGAGTCAGGAGTATAAGCGCAGAACAGATCAGCATCGGAGATAACTTCAGTTTGAGGTTGGTGATCTGGTTCTGGCACATTTGAAGAAAGAAAGGTTCCCGAGGGGAACATACAATAAGTTAAAAATGAAGAAAATCGGGCCATGTAAGGTCTTGAGAAAATTTGGGGCAAATTATTAGGACGTTGAATTACCCGATGGGATCAAAATTTCTTCGATATTCAACATCTCAGATTTGTACCCATACAGGGCTGGAGAAGAAGAGACTGGGACTAAGCAGCCAGTGATCTAGTGGGTGAAACAATTGCCAGTTGCAGAGAAGCCATAGATGGAATGCATACTGGAAAAGAGAGTTAGTAAAAGGACCAGGCGAAAGCAATACTTCGAGTATCTGGTCAAGTGGAAGAACCATCCAGTTGAAGATGCCAGCTAGGAGAGTGAAGAAGAAATATAGAAGCATGGATGAACCGTGCAGGAGTTCATGGACAGGAGCCCATGAAAGTTTTCAAGCGAGGGAGCATGATGCAGGAGCATCGCCAACACATCAAGCGAGCCAGCGTGGGAGCGGAAGACAGCTGGACAAAGCCAGCACAAATTTTGAAAACACTTTGGAATTGTTGCACAAATCTTAAATGAGCCATTAAGATGAGGCGCACTTGTATATTGTAAGTGGACCTTGAGCATATTTCTCTCGTCCTTAGTAGATAGACGACATTTAATATAGTTAATGCTGGTAGATAGAAATTTAATTCTAGACTAGACAGTTGTAGAGCGCAAGAGGGAAACGGGATATAGACACCCTCATTGTGCATTTGTATTATGATTGAATCCAGGAAGAGTAAGAGCAAGTAGAGAGTTGTGTATAGAACACCCATGTACTGATATTTGAATTAATAGAAGAAGCTTTGATTCAAATTCATGGTTATGTGTATGTTCTCTCTGTATTGATGTTGATATGCTCATGAATGTTTGCTTCTAGCTATACATTTGCTTTTATATGTTGTGTATATGATTTAATGTTTGAATTGACGTCTGAGAGGGTGAGATAATGAGTTTCAATTGTTTCTCTATGTGAGTCAGAGACTTCTTGCAAGGAGTGCAGTTGAAGTGTCTGCAAGGAGTGCATTGATAGAGGGTTCAGATAGAGATAGATTTTGTTCTCATTCTTCCCAAAAGGTGCAGTTGGGTACAGGAGCCTTGCCAAGAGTGCATAGGCCGAATAAAAGTCTCAGGGTTGTGAACCTGAGTGAAGGATTTTAGGACTGTTGATGCAGGTGTGGGTAGAGTCAAGTGACTTCAACACTTAAACGTTGTTGAAGGATTGCCGCAGGGAGTGCGTGCAAGAGTTTTCCTGAAGGACTTAAGGTCATGGGTAAAATATCAGGAAGGATAGGCCTTTGAGTTAGTTGAAGAACAACATAGACAAAGTTGTGCCTTGAAGGTTGACAGGAGAGGTCGTGAGAGTTGCGCGCAGGAGGCGAGTTTCGTGGGAGTAACACTTGGTCATTTCACAGGTTTCATAGGGAAAGATAGACTGTCGGTATTCTTCGAGGAGAATTCACAACATTCCGTGATTCGTTAGATCCCACGGAGGTGCAAGGGAGATACTACAGGTATTCCCATAGTGTTTCAAGCTCGGGAGGATCGCGAGCCGTGGGATCGTTGTTAGGTTGCCTATCAGCCATTCGATCAGGTAGAAGTTGTATTGGGGTTAAGTCCTAGTGAACAGAGGAAAGTCTCGGAGAGGCATCGGGATATTGAGGCATCGGGGTTTTAGAAGTCAAGAAACTCGAGACCTTTTGAGTCTCGAAACACCTAATATGTCCTAGCCGTGGATCTCAGGGCGGACACGCGTCAAAATATCTGAGAGTAGTCGGGGTTCATCGTATCGAGAATCCCAGGGACAAAGAAAACGTTGCATTAGGAATCATGATCTCGCGATGTCTAAAAATCCGACGAGGGGATAGTGACATGGAAGAGTCAACCCTTACGTGCATCGGGGATTGGCGTTTTGTGATTCTTGGGAATCATAGTAGCGGGAATCGCGAAACTCTGAAACGTGATTTCCTGACAGGCTAAAAGAGTGGGCCATGGAGGAGTCGGCGTGGAGGACAGGTGGCAGATTTCATCAGGGTTTCAGGGAGTGAAGCTCTGAGGGAAACTTTGCACTTGGATTCACGATCCCGCGAAGTCCGAAACTCCGACAGGAGGTAAGACTGTGGTCTTACGGATTAGCGGTCATGTGGACTGGAAGTCTAGCTAGGAGGGGATAAAGAAGAAAAGGAAGCGTTTCAACATATCGGGGTTCGGGGTTTTGAGAATCCAAAAACACGCAACCATAAGACTCATGAAACTGTGAAGTCCGATTTCCCGATCGTTAGGGGAGATATTTTGGAGAATTGTTGTGGGTGTAGAAAATTCCTGATAGGGAATTAGAAGAGCTTTTCAGTTCTTCGGGCCAAGTAAGGAGGAGGTCCTGTGAGCGGACGTGCCTGAGGGCACACCTTCATCATTAACGAATAAAACTTGCAATGAAACCATAATATAAAACCCGAGCTTCATCATTGATGATGAAATTAAATAAAACATGCACTATGCCTCCATAATAGACACACAGTGAAACAATGAAATCACAGTCAATAATTTCCACAATTTGCCATGATCTCGATCAGGACTAGTGAAACACACAACAGTCACCAACTTGCAATTGACACCATGTTGTAAGAACACATCGATCCAAATCATAATGAAAAAGAGGCATCCCTCTAACTATACACTATTACTCATCCCCTATCACAACTTTCCAACCAAATCAATCAAACGAGTTCAATATAAGTACTCAAAGCAACTGTCATAATCACTCAACCAATCTATGACAATCAACAAGATGCCCGACAAGAGTGAGAAAAGTTGGGGATTATTAAAATCGGGCTCTGTAACAATGAATACAAATAATTAATCAAGTTCTCTCAGTCATCAAAAGCACAAAAAGACTGGAGGTTAAACATATCAACCAATAGGTAGAGACCCTTCAATACAATCACGATATAACCATAGGGCTCCTTATAACTCTCGGTCTGTGCAATGGTGCAACATTCCAATGAAGGGTAGTGTAGGAAACCAATGCAGAGGAGAAGTGAATGTCCACTGAACAATGACAAGTACCCTGGAGCACACATAGGTATACTCTATGCATTTCTCAAGGACCAAATCAATGGATAACAATGTCAGTGGGAATGCTAGCCCGAGGCATAACTTATATCACTAAACAACCATATATCTTGGCATAATGGCCACACTATAACCAAATTCTGAGATACATTGATGCCAAGACCATAAAAATAAGCCCACGACCATGTAATAAACCCACAACTATGACTCTGGAAAATACACAGTGACCAAAAGGTAGTTCGAAAAACATACAGAGCAACCACATAGCAACCTGAATACGACTGGACATGCTTACCCTCATAACTCTAAGGAAGTGACCAGTAAGGATAAACAGAGTGAAACCCTCCAAAAAAACACAGAACGATAATACCCATATCCACTTAAAACTGTAGAGAGCCACCACGGTTTTCACCACACAGAACAACCAACGAATGCATAACTCAACCAACTAATTTTTTTAATTTCAAAACAAATAACCACATAGTCATTCCAGAGAGAAGAACCACGCATTTACACAGTTTCCAATCTTAGGAAAACAAAAACCAATGCATCACTGAGCCATCGTTTGTTAATACACAGAGCGTAATTCATGGATGGGTGAAAAAATAACCATACCTATAACCGATAGCTTAAAAGGGGCGAGTTGGCCGAGCGCTTCCTTCCCAGGCTTGGATCTCGGAGCTTAACCACCACCAAAATGAAATGAAACAATAACCATAATAGGGTGGTTTCCTGATGGGGAAAGTATGGAGTGACGTGCATTTACTGCACATCACTTCCATCTCCTCTACATTCAATTTCGAGGTACATGACAACCAACAGTCACTAATACCATTAACCATGTTATTAATTCCAAACCATTGAAATCTGCGACCACATTGCTTGCCAAATGCACCACCCAAAAATTCATATTAACCATTGCCAAAATTCCATACCATACCATATGTATTTCCATATCAAATGCACCCAATATAACTCAAATGCAATTTGCATAGCCACTAACCATTAATAGTTAGGATTAACACTAACTTGTTTTCATTTAATTGCACATAACTTCTAACATAGCATAGTATGTGCCCTTTTCTTTTGGATTTATTTGTAAGTTTCTTTTCTTTTTCTTTTATTTATGTTGTTACTAACATATTTCTTGTGCAGGTGTATCCAAGTAATAAATCACGGTGACATGATCAAACATAGAAACTATAAATATATGCCAATCATAACATAAAATTAAAGCTTCGAATAATAGAACATCCCATAAAATGCATCAGCCACCTATCATTATGT
>ML818422.1:16543-26639 GCA_009831015.1 Picea engelmannii | reverse complement strand
TCAATATTGACAACATATCTATAATATGTACCTAATGAGGCGATGTCTAGAAACTCCATTTCTGTTTGAATGTATCTATGCAAACAATCATCGTATTTGAGCACCAGATGTCGCTCTAAGTATTTGATACCAAATTTGGTGTACAGGGTATGGAAATTATTGGTGAAATATGGTACTGTCTGGTCCCTTTCCTGATGCAAGGTTGTCCATCTAGTGTACTGGTCCTCGTAGCCTCCAATTGGGTAGTATTGTCCTTTAATGGAATCCCAAAAGGAATCCCATGTAAGAGAAACAACAAATATTGCATATTCCTCTATGGCCCTTTGCTCAGAGTAAATATCCCACCAATCCATAACATGGGGGACAACCTTGAGGAGTGCAAAAGTAATATTTTCCCTATCAGAAAAATTATTGATCAAAAAATAACCTTCGAGTAGATTCAACCATTTATCTACAACAACCACATCTATCAATCCTTCAAATAATGGAATATCAAAATTTACCTATACCTTGAAGGGGGTTGCATGGCCGCTTGATGAAGATGCTTCTCTTGTGGGAAACCATCGAAGGATCTGCATAAAGTTATCCATCATTTCATTCCTTTTTCACGCAAATTCTTCCTCAAGAAACATTTTAAAAGAATCTCCTGCTCCATCATCTTTATTTTCATCCCCCATCGGTTGTTTTCAAGCTCAGTGCCACCGATCTTGCAAAGGCTCAATTGGTTCGAGTCCCAAATTCTTGTGCCATATCTTGTCATGGACATGCACGAAAAAAAAAATGAATATTAGATCGCTCTGATAACAGTGATCTGAATTTAGGAGCGGAATGAATTGATTAATAGAATGAATACAATAAAAAAAAAGATATGCAGAACAACACATATATCCAATGATCAATATCTTCTATTGAATAAATGAAATAGGTTGAAACTGTAAAAATGCATAATTGAAACACTTGCTTGAAAGGTGGTAGCTATCTCTGATAATAGATGTGTCTTCTACGCGCATTTGTCTAAGAAGAATGATTGCAATGAAGCTCCAAAGGCCTTTTTAACATTACACATGAATTCCAAAACCCTAGACATCCAAAAACCTAACCCTAGGAGATGAAACACCAAAAGTTATGTGGGCCCCTATGGGTAAGTTAGTACCTCAAATTCCTGGGGTCGTAAATTTTGCATAAGACCTCTGTTTTAGGCACGTTATAACCCGTTGGAAAGGTCTTTTCGAGAACTATGCATTATGCAATCAAACTTTGACTTCATCTATAGTTTGACTGTGGCGAGCCAAAAAAACATTATTTAGGGCCCCAAAACAGCCCTGGAAGTACAAAAATATGTGCTAACATGAAAACATACCAAACAATCCAGTTGGATTAGGTGGGAGGCCACCAGTATCCACCTGGAAGATGTGTAGGGCTTCAGATATCCCCAAAAGTGTAGAACCCACAATTATAAAGAAGTACAAAATAATGTTTTGAACTAAAACTGTCAAGAGGAACCAGTTGGAATAGGTGGGTGGCCACCAATAACCACTTGGATAACATAGCTAAGTACTTGTGATAAAAACAATTAGGTTTTTATTTGCATACTTTTGGATATATATCCCGTGGAACTTAGGGTTTTTGACTAGTCTTGAAATTAGTCTCAAACTAGTTATCTTGGCATTTTTGCTATATCTTTTTTTCAAGGACATTTAAAATGAAAATATTTTTTGGAGACTAAGGAGACTTACTAAAATACATGTGGTAAAATTTTTAGGGTGTTCCCTATACTTTCATAAATATATACTATGGAAATGAGGGTTTTTTACCAGTCCCAAAACTAGTCTCAAACATAGGTGTTCTTGGTAAAATTGACATATATGAAGCTAGAAAAGTCCAAAGTGAGTGCCACTAGTTCCATCAGAAAGAAGATAGAACATAATATTTCAACTCCAAATTTCATAATCATATATAAGAAATTGGACACATAGTAGGCCATACAAGTTCTCTCTGTTCAAGGGGACTAAACAACAAGTTTTGAGAAAGTGAAGACTTAGTGAACTAGGTCTCCCTATTGATGAACTGCTTTAATGAAATGTGTGATACTCTATTGAAAAATGTTTCTTTCACACATTCACTGTTGGATTACTAAGAGGGGGGGTGAATCAGTAATAGAGATAATAATCATTTTTAACCATAAAATGTAAGTGTTATATCAATGTAGCATTATCATCCAATAGTTGCAGAGTAAATAAATGATTAAAAAATGAGCAATCATACACATACACAATACACCAATGTTTTTACGTGGAAAATCAATGCGAGAGAAAACCACATAATGCTTTTTATTATATGTATTTAAGAATTACATTCATTGGAAGCACCAACTTCCTTTGTTTTCCAGTTGCAAATGGAAGGAGGCTCCAACCCCCTAGTTTCTTAGGCTACAACTTGAGGGAAGCTCCAACTCCCAAATTCTCTGGATACAAACAGAAGGAGTCTACAACCCCCTATGTTGTCCATATACAATTGGAAGGTGGCTACAACCACATTTCCTTTCCCCATCCAACCACCCTGATGTAGAAGTAGAATGATGGAACCACTGTCACACTATCATTGTGAGATATACCACTGTAACAACCAATACCACTGACCTGCAACCAACCTGTACTATTTCTTTGCAATGAACCTATACCATGTGTCAAACAAATACAACATATACATGACCTTTAGTTCTGTAGCATGCGTATGTATGTTCCCTATATATACAACAACCTGCGTATGTACGCGACCTATCTGTTATGTAGCCTGCGTATGCCTTCTAAAAACTAGGGTTTTATTTCTTCTGAAAACTTCTGACCTTCTGCAACTTATTTTACATAGATATCCAACCTATCACTATATCCAGACTCTAACTGTACCCTATGCATGCATCCTCATACATAACCTTTACCCAAAGACTCTATGTCTCTCTCTAGTCATGTGCCAAATGAGTGTATGTTATCATGAACAATATAATAACCCTCACATGAACTGGACATAAAACCCTTTCTAATATTTAGCCTCTCAATACATCAACCACTTCATAAATACAAGCTCCCAAACATGTACCACAAAAACTCTTAGCCATATGCCAAGAAGTACAAGATGTGCCTCAAATCTAACAAGAAGTATCAATGATAAATATTGATTACACCAGCACTATATTTATGTAGATCTAACTTATACAGAATATCCCATGCAACCACTAGTCTCTCTAGGAAGAATCCTAAAATCTCCTTAACCATTTCTCATGCATACATCAAAATCCAACTACTCATAGAAATAAGACATACCTTTTGAACCAGTGGATAGATCTGATATATCTGATCACTGTAGACCTTCCTGGGAGCTTGATCTCAGAATCTAAAACTTCGACATCTTCATCTTCTCAAGTTTCTATGGATTTACCCTCATGTATGCACCCTAATACACTGCCATCCTGTGTATGTACGCACCCTAATACATTGTTAGTCCGCGTACACCTCATAAATTAGGGTTTTTTAGTATTCGTTGTAATTTCAAAACTTTCACCATCAACCCTTCGTGCTAGCTCATACTTTCGCAACTTCATATGTATCAATGAGTACTTGCAATAAGCCTTACACAACAATAGATATTCAAAATGCTCAAGTGTGATTAAATGAGAGACCTTTGCTTCTTATTTATAGTTTCATGTAGCTTCCTCAAGGGGTTACCTTCTAACCATCTTAACCCACTTTCCTTATTTTAGGGATAACCCACTTCTAACCACTTGTCCACTTATCTTGACCACTTTCCACAATTAGTAAGTTCTCCATTAACTTTATTATTTAAATAATTTCTTTTGCATCCACTTTGACTTATATTACACTCATCACTTCACTTTATTATTTAAATAATTTCTTCTTCGCGACCATTTTGACTACTTTGACCTTTTGGGCCTTCTAGATTAGTCATGAGGGTTCTCCAAATTTACATGGCCATAACACTCTAACTGTGAGGAGTTATGTGACGTTCTAGATACCACTGAAAATGACATGACATGTACTATCCATCTAGAATAGTCTTACCTGCAAATATATCAAAACTCATACCATTATCCATTAAAAAAACTTGGGTCCATTACCCAAACCTTTGTGCTACCGTAATTTGCTACCTTACTTTCTTCAAGGGTTGACATCAATGAAAACCAACCCAATTAATGAACAATCTCCCCGTTATGCATTAATGGAAACACTCTAATGCAATATTGAATTCATATCACTCATGCTCCCCCTGTGACCATCTCTCTTCCTGGAACCATGCCTCTATGCTCTTCATATAATAAATTTCTCCCCCTTTTTCATCAATGGAAAAGGTATCTTTCCATCCAGGGCTACTCCCCCTAACTGATTTGTCCTTGGGGATACTCCCCCTGACTGAAATATTTCTCAAAATGATCTCCCAACCTGAAATTTCCTCTTTATGGTGTTTACTCGTGTACGTCTAAGACATATAAGATAAGCATTCAAAAGTATTCATTTTGGAGTAGAAATTACTCCAAGTCTCTGGCAAAGATTCTCAAAGGCTTCCCGTGGAAGCGGTTTTGTAAAGATATCTGCCACTTCTTATTTTGTGCCCACATATTCAACTCTGATGTTCTTATCTGCAACTTGTTCATGTAGAAAGTGATACTTGATTGGAATTTGCTTCGTCTTGGAGTGCATCATCGGGTTCTTTGAGATACTGATGGTGCTTGTATTATCACAATAGATTGGAATGAGCTCATCATACTCAACCTGTATATCTCTCAAAGTTTTTTTCATCCATAGAACCTATGTACAACATGTTGTTGCTGCAATATATTCTTCTTCGGCTGTAGATAAAGATATTGATGGGTTTTTCTTACTTAGCCAAGATACTAAACACTCACCCAAGTAGAACGTTGCTCCACTGGTGCTTCGTTCGTCATCATTGCAACCTTCCCGATCTGCATCTGTGTAGGAAATACATGATAGATCCTTTCCTTTTGGTTACCATAATACAAACTCTTATGTTCCTTTGATATATCTGAAAATCCATTTCACTGTTAAGACATGTGATTCCTTTGGTGTTGCTTGAAATCGTGCCACCTGTCCAATTTTACGCATTAGATATAGTTTGGATGTTGTCACATATAGTAATCTACCAATAATTGGCCTATATTGCCTCTGGTCTGTAGACTTTGATTCATCATGTTTGCTCAACTTGCAACTAGTTTGCATAGGAATGGTAACCGGTTTGCAATCTTCCATTCTGAACTTCTTTAGAATTTCTATGATATACTTAGTTTGAGAAATAAAAATTCCTTAGTTTCTTTGACATAACTAAAGATCTAGAAATAAGGATAGTTCTCTGAGTAATGACATTTCAAATTCATTCTGCATATCCTTTGCAAATTGTTGGCTTAACCTATTAGCATTACTTCCAAAAATAATATCATCAACATAAACTTCAATTAATAAAATACTATCTTGAGTTACCTTGATGTAGAGGTTGTTGTCTACACTTCCTTTTCTGAACCCTGCCTGTTATAGATATTTATCCAATCTAGAGTACCATGCTCTAGGAGCCTATTTTAGACCATACAAGGCCTTCTTCAATTTACACACATAATATGCATTCTCTGGCAACTGAAATCATTTTGGTTGTTCTATGAAGACTTCTTATTCAAGTTTCCCATTCAGAAAAAATGATTTCATGTTCATCTGATACACTTTAATATTCTTGGATCATGCATAAGATAAAAGCAATCGGATTGCTTCATTCTGACAACTAGGGAAAATTTCTCTTCAAATTTGATTCCTTTAACCTGTGTGTATTCTTTACATACCAATCTAGCTTTATTACTTGTAACCTATCCATCTTCATTCAATTTGTTTCTGGAAACCCACTTTGTGCCAATCACATTCTTATTCTTTGGTCTTGGAACCAATTCTCAAGTGTCATTCTTCTCTATTTGATCCAATTCTTCATCCATGGCCTTATTCCATAATTCATCTTTGTTGGCCTCTTCAAAATTGTTTGGTTCAATCCTAGATAAGAGTGCTAGGTGCATTTGTTTTGGTGAATGGATTCTTCTACTAGTCTCAACTCCTGCATCTTTGTTTCCGATAATTCGATCTGAAGGATGATTCTTATGTACTTGTTTTCTAGGTGTCTTTGGAGGCAGTTGTTGAACTTGCTCTTCTACTTTTGTCTGATCTTCTTCATCTTCCCCTTCTACTTCTTATTCATCTTTTGCTTCTTCTTCGTAAAGTTGTTCCACTGACTCATTTTCTTCTTCTTTTAATTCTCATCCACTTGTTTCATCAATTGTTACATTGATATTTTCCACAACTTTGTTCAACCTTAGATTGTCATACTTGTATTCTTTCCTTGTACTTGAGTAACCAACATGTACTCCTTTGTCCACATGAGAGCCAAACTTTCTCATTCTGCCATATTCTCTTTTGATGTAGCATTTGCTTCCAAATACTCTGAAGTGCTTCACATTTGTTGGTCTTCCTTTTCATAGCTCGTAGGGCATTTTTTCATTGTTGTTTATGAGCATTAATATGTTTTGAATGTGAACTTATGTATGCACTGCATGTGTCCAAAAAATATCTGTCAATTTGGAATCCATTAGCATTGTTTGAGCCATTTCCTGTGTAATTATCATCCATTATGATAATTTTCCTTTGTCTCTGAACCACTATCTAAACCAATATGTGAATCCATGCTCTCGTCCACTGTCATATATCTTTCCAAGCCTACTAAGAGTTCCATCCTTGTCTATATTTTCCAAGACTCTACTACACAATTGTCCATAATGTTGACACATTTATAACTATACTATCATGAAGTCTTCACTTCTACAACTGATTAATCTATCAAACTGTACTTCTGCTAACTGGATGCTCTGGATCTGTCTACTCAAACTCTGCAAGATGCTCGAAGGATGGTTCTTTGTTCTATCACAACTATCACATAGACTCCCCCTGTCTAATATTCATATTATCTGGGAGTCTCTAAGACGGATGGCTCAAAACAATTCTTGCTCTGATGTGTATTCATCATCATCATCTTCATTGGTAGATTCATCATCTCTCTGAGCTCTGACTTCTTTCCTTTTGTATGTGGATTCATCTTTCCCTACAATGCCTGAAAGTACAATCTCTTGAACATGTTCCCTATTTACCTATCCTTCTTTTCTTTCATTTATTTTCCAAACCTTTCTGCATCTGACATCTTTCTTTTTCTCTGTAGAATTTTCTTCATCTCGTTTTATTGCCAATCTTGCGATCTCTAGGACCTATTCTTTGTTCACCTGTTCTTCGTGTTTTCTTATCCATACTTTCTTATATCTGATATCAGTGTTCTCTTTCATGGAAGTATTGATCATGCTTCTATAATCATTAACTATGTGTCCATAGTTATAACATTTGTAACATTCAATGTTACGTGGGGCCACATAGTCATTTCTTGCTTGAACATTTCTTTTATAATCCCTGAAATATGCAGCCTTATGTCTAAAATTAGCACAATAAAAACAATGACTATAACATAAATTTGTATACCTGGGAATGAATGATCTTCTTTGTGGTGTAGTCCTTCTGAATTTATTCCTTGACTGATCATGATAAAGATTGAAGCTTCTTTGTGGCTTGAACATGGATGGTATTCTTGAAGATGTATCCTTATTAGTTTTCTTAGATTTTGGTTGACCATGATTCCTTCCTTTGAGTATTTATGCATAACTCTTCTTTTTTTCTTCATTCTTATTTTCTAGCAACCTAGAGTGCTTCTCTTCATTCTCTACAATTGATACAGATGTTTTTGTCTCTTCAACGTTCTTTTTGAGCTTGACGATTTTACTTCTCAATGTGACAACTTCTTCTTCAATCTTCTCAACCTTTTCTTCTTTATTTAATATCTGAGACTTCATGACTTATTTTGTTCTCTTTGCTTCTTCAAGATAAAATTTTAATGTGATTATTTCTTCTTCAAGTACTTTCTCTTATTGACCAAACTCTAACTCAAGCTGGTTTAGATCGTTAGTTCTTTCCTTGAGATGATTTTTCAATATCTTCTCTCTCATTTCTGATTCTTCCTTATGTGCTTCTATGTTAGCTTCCAAATACGTTTTTTGATCTTTAAGATTTTCTTCGATCTTTCTGGCATATTCTAGTTGATTTCTTAAGTTCTTGATGACTTGTTGGGCTTCAAGCACTTTACTTTTGTTTCATCAATTCCTTCTTGAGTGACTTTTTTTCTTCTCTTTCTTTTCTTAGTTCATCTAAAGCACTGATCAATTCTTCTTCAAAATTGTCTTCCTTTTCAATAGTTTTTTTGTCTCATGGCATTCTATTTCAATATGTCTGCATTTTTCACAATTAAAGAAAAACAACATACCTATGTTGATTATATACTCTTCATCTTATGAATCTATTTGACATGGTGAACATATTTCTTCTTGATCTATACCTACATCTTCTTTGGCATTTTTTGAATCTGCAATGGGTGAAGAATATATATCATGTAACTTGTCCCAAATTTCTTTGGTTGATGAATATTTACCAACCTTTTCTCTTACCAGATTAGGTAACCCTTCCCAGATGAAATCCATTGCTATTTTTTTATTCTTCTTCAATTCTTTCTTGGCTGCAGTCATTGCCCTTTTTGAACTATCATATCTTCTAATGAATGATAACCAAATATAATACCATTGTGCCTGTAAAAATAATTTCGTCCTTCCACTCCAAATCTCATACTTTAAACCATTCTGACCATTGAAAAATGGTACTCCATTCTCATAATAATCCATGATCTTCTTCCTGTGGTTAAACTATTTCCTGAAGGAACTTGCTCTGATACCAATTGTTGGATTACTGAGAGGGGGGTTGAATCAATAATAGAGAAATAATAATCCTTTTTAACAATAAAATTCAATTTTTATGTCAATGTAGCATTATCATCCAATAGTTGCAGAGTAAATAAACTATGAACAAATGAGCAATCATACACATACAAAGTACACCAATGTTTTTATGTGGAAACCCAAAGCGGGAGAAAACCACATAATGTTTTTTCTTATATCTCTTTAATAATTACAATCATTGGAAGCACCAACTTCTTTTTCTTTCCAGCTGCAACTGGAAGGAGGATCCAACCCCCTAGTTTCTTAGTCTATAACCTCAGGGAAGCTCCAACTCCCCAATTCTCTGGATACAAACAAAATGAGGCTACAACCCCCTATGTTCTCTGACTACAACCGGAAGGTGGCTACAACCACCTATCCTTTCCCCATCCAACTATCTTGACATAGAAGTATAATGATGGAACCACTGTCACACTATCACTGTGAGATATACCACTGTAACAACATGTATCACTGACCTGCAGCCAACCTGTACTACTGCTCTACAATCAACTTGTACCATGTGTCAAACAAATACAATATATACACGACTTGTAGTTCTACAGCATGCATATGTACATGCCCTATATATGCAACAACACATGTATGTACATGACCTATCTATTATGCAACATGTGTATGCCTTCTAAAAACTAGGGTTTTCTTTCTTCTGAAAACTTTTGACCTTCTACAACTTCTTTCACATAGATTTGCAACCTGTCACTATATCCAAACTGTAAATGTACCTTGTGCATGCATCCTCATACATAACCTTTACCCAAATACTTTATGTATCTCTCTAGTCGTAAGCCAAATGAGTGTATGTTATCATGAACCAATATAATAACCCTCACATGAACTAGACATAAAACCCTTTCTGATATTCAACCTATCAATACATCAACCACTTCATAAATACAAGATCTCAACCATGTACCACAAAAACCCTTATCCATATGCCAAGAAATACAAGATGTACCTCAACTCTAACAAGAAGTATCAATGATAAATATTGATTACACCAACACTATATTTCTATAGATATGACTTATATAGAAGATCCCATGCATACATCAAAATCCAACTACTCATAGAAATAAGACATACCTTTTGAACCAGTGGATAGATATGATGTCTCTGATCACTGTGGACCTTCCTGGGAGCTTGATCTCA